>JAYJMJ010264748.1:0-13872 GCA_036873875.1 Laminaria ephemera | reverse complement strand
TGAACCCCCCCCCCCCCCCCCCCCCTTCATTACAGTAGTTGTCCCTCTATAGTGCCGGTTGAGTAGTGCCGATTACCCGCTATAGTGCCTGTGAAATCGGTTGGCATAGATGGGAACAATCAGTAGTGGAAGTGTGCGGAATAGTGCCGGTTGCCGATATAGTGCCGGTATTTCCGGCTGGCACACATTGGCACTATCGAGGGACCACTACTGTATTTGGCACGTGCGCGGATGGTCCGATCACGCGCGTCCTAACAGCAACCTTCCAGTTGTTCGCTCACCACAATGTTTGTGGCGCGTCTATTTGCGTTGGTCTTGCCGCCTGCAAAGGGTAGACGTGGGCGAGGAAAGTGTGGGCCCTAAACGGGCAGGAAATTTTGTTTGGTAAAATCGAGCATAGCCTTGTTTGGCTGCTTCCTACGTTAAAGCTCTTTCTTGGCTTTTCGCTGGCGCGCACGCACCCACATGTGAAACGCTACCACATAGAAAGCTCCCGTTGTTCAGAACATCGGTGGTAAGAAGCTGAGACTCGTTTTCTCGCGATAAATGAGAAATTTGGCCGAAGAAGCGGCGCTCTGGGTCGGGTGCCATACTACCTCCCCCATACAAAAGCCTATTGTAGCCTGTGCTAGTTGGTGGCGGCAAAATAAAAAATTGAGCCTGGACGCCAGGTCACGTTTCTTACTGTTCATACGAGTGGGCGCCTTCTGTGTAGGGCTATTCGTGGACGCCGTCGTCAGGCACTTTTTCCGTTCCGAGACGCGTGGTACTAATAGTACTAATAGTACTAATAGTACGATACAGGTAGCACTTTTGGGCTAATAGTGTGTTTTGTGAATGACGGGGCTCCTTAACCCAAAATCGTCGGAATTCCGTTCTTTTTTTTTTTTGCGATAACTATCGTTGTATACCTAGGCCATGGGATTTTTTTTCATCGGGCAGCACTTTCATTTTTCCCCAAATCAGTTTTTTTTTTGGAGAGGGATGGAGCTCCACAAGTGAAGAGCCCCAGAAAGAAAAGGGTGCACCTCTAGCGTAGAATGCGTCCCGAGGCAAGTAACATGAGCCTTTGACATACGCTACGGGAGGAGTGCACCCGAATTTTGTGGGGCTCCTCAATTGAAGATCTCTATACCTTGTCCAAAAAACCTGAAATTGAGATAAATTGAGAGTGCAGCCCGATGAACCATCCCATGACCGAGGTTCACAACGAGTTACTTACATTGGTCAAACACAAATGGTATTACAATGATACTCTATTACGGAGGACCATAGTAATGAGGACCTACGATACACACAAAAACCTATATATTCTACAGTTTTTACTAACCTTGTTTGGTCCTGATTACTATGGTCCCCCGTAATAGGGTCTGCTGCCAAAACACGAAAACCGTTCTCGTTTCTCAAGTGATTTGAGCTTTCTCGTTACTCGAGAGATTGCGCTCTCTCGTTACTCTAGTGACCATGCGTTCTTCTTGCTCTAGTGCTTGGGCGTTCTCGTTACTCAAGTGATTAGGCGGTCGCGAATTATCTTGGTGTCAGTGTAATGTCCCGATTCGAATATTAATATTTAGTGCTATACACCTGTTAGGCAAGAAATACCCCTGGCGTGCTGGATCGCCTGGCGTGGTTCCAAGCAGAAGCGCCATGTCTCCGGCATTTGCCAGTACGGCCAGGAGAACCCGAGTCGTCGTTGATGCTTGCTGCATACCAGTATTACGTACGTCTTGATTTCATGTGATTAAAGGCTTTGCAGTGTTTATTCCAGGAATTGCATCAGATGGACACATCTTGATCGGACGGACACACTTGGAGTTTCCGCCACAGAGAACTCCAGTAAACTGGAGAATCAGTACATGGACACGTCTCGATTCGAATGTACACCTGTCCGGCAAGGGTTACTCCTGGCGTGCTGGATCGCCTGGCCTGCTGATCGCCAGAAACGCCATGTCTCCAGCATTCACCGGTATGGGCAGGAGAACCCGAGTCGTCGCGGGCGAATGGGCATATCGCATGATGATCAAGAAGGTATCGTTCACCACACCATCACGACTGCTACGCCGTTTGCATCACACCTATCTCGTAGCTATCTCACTAAGGCACGGCCCATGTGGCGAGGCCACATCAGTGCGAGGCCGCCCCGAAGGTCAGTACAGGCGTGTGGGCATGTGTCGACAACAGACGCTTGCTACGATAGAGGAAGCACGTTTTGGCTTTTTTGTTTCTGAATGATGGGGCTCCTTAACCCAAAAATCGTCGGAATTTCATTTTTTTTTTCTTCAATAATTTTCGTCGTACAACCTAGGCCATGGGATTGTTCATCGGGTAGCACTTTTATATTTATTCCCACAATCAGTTTGTGGGAAAAGGTACAGAGCTCCTCAAGTGAGGAGCTTCAGAACAAAAAAGGGTGTACCTCTACCGTAGCGTGCGTCTGGAGGGTTGACAGAGGGTGCGGCTGCAACATCGATCATACCTGGTAGCGCCGTGTGCGTTGGCGACTGCTGCTGCTGCTGCTGCTGCTGCTGCTCGGTGCATTTTTCTTTTGCTGTAGACGCACGAGCGAGCGCGTGTACAGACCTGCAACAGACGCAGGCGCAACCTTTTTTTTTACGCCTCTCCGTTCTGTTTTGTCATACCCCTCAGCTTTTGTAAAGTCGTTTCAAATTCGTCAGAACACGCCAATTTTGTTTTCTCATGCCCCTCAGTTTTTGTTTTTTCAAGCCCCGGCGGTTTTGATTATTAACGCCCTTCAATTTTGTTTTTTTTTCACGCCCCTCAAATTTGTTTTGAGGTGCTCTGTCTAGAGCCAGTCGGCAGAACGACCGACAGATAGATGCTGCGAGCGTATGTATGTGGGCTCGAGGTGTCGGTTGCGTTGCGTGCGTGTCGGCTGGCTGCTTGATTCGCTGGTTTGCTTCACGCACCCGGCACCAGAAAACAAGTACTACTATTAATCGAGCATATATTCGTTGTCGGACTGGTACTACAGTAAAACTACGCAAGGGGTGTATCCCCGTTTTCACTACCGAGTTTAGGTTCTGTACTTCACTCACAGCAGGAGTTTTATTTGTTTTGCGCAGCATAACAAAGCATTCCATGGCCGTGCATATCGCGGAACCGAAAAGCACAGATAAAGATGGTAGCCACTCTCGCGGGTGGCTCTGAGCCGCTGCAAAAACAACCCTTAAGATGACTTATTTAATAGTGACTTAAAGGACTACCGTAGCCTTGGTCCAAGCGAGCGAGTGAGTGAGCGAGTCGAATGGAAGACATTTTTTTTTTGGGTGGACTGAGACGGTGTGTGTCGGAGATTCTGGGACGCGTGATCACGCGGCGCACCGCACAGCGCGCTCCACGCACACAACACACAACGCACCCCGGTCGTGTCGATGCGCCTGATCCCCATCGCGTGGCTGTTGTAGAGCACATAGCATACAGCACACAGCAGCAGTAGCGGCGGCGGCAGCAGCAGCAGAACAGCAGTAGCAGCCCTCGTAACCTCGTTTTTCTCAATCCGCATCTCGTATCGGTTCGGATGTCCGTAAACGGGCAATACCCCGACTTGATGCTGGCGTTGTATCTTGGAGGGTTGGCTACGGGACCGAAGCCGTTTGGAACGCTGCACGCCATGTGACTAGCCCTCCAGCGCCTTGCGAATACAATAGGGGGCTCCCAAAAGTGCCTGTATGTGCCAGCCCCATATACCGGCACTATACAGGGCACCGCCGGCACTGTTGGGAATAGGGTTACCTATGACGAGAGTTACTATCGAGAGTTCCAGTCGTGCCAAGCAATTCCACCGGCACTGTAGCAGTGACATTATTCAACCGGCACTATTGGGAGCGCCCCACTGTAGTATGACACCTACCTGTCATCGATGATGATACCTGGTACGTCTTTTATTTGCCCTCTTCTTCGATTAGTGTGTGGTCGTCCGCCCCGTCGGGGCTTCACCCCACCGCTCTTGGCCACGCCCTTAGCCGCGCGCGTTCCCATTCGCCCGGCTGGCAGACTGGTTCACACAATAACCTTGTTCTCATGCATGTATGTCAACAACGCCTGCGCCGATCCCACCGACCCGTGACTTGGTTCATCGTCCAAATGCTGACCCCTGGACCCGACCTATGGATGGGGGGGCAACCCCGTTTTCACTACCGAGTGTTTGTCTCTATCGCGAACGTCCCTGTACAAAACTCAAAATCACGAGGCTTGCAAAGATGAGTATCGACCACTCAATTGGTCGAACTCACGGTCGACGTATTTGAAATCATTTTTTATAAAAAATCAAAATCGCGAGCGTAACAATGACCCTGGCAGCATCGAGAGGAGTCATTGACCTATATCCTCAAAGAGGAATACATTCTGTAAAAACCCGCATCCGATGTATCACGCAGTTTGCAAAAAATGAGTATCGACCATTCAATTGGTAGAACTCACATATGACGTATTTGAAATAGTTTTATAAAAATTATTCCATGGCGGTGCATATCGCGAAACCAAAAAATGCACGAACGCTTACGACTGGCAAATAAATACCTGGTAGGGTAGAAACTCGCGCCAGAGGTTCTGAGCCGGTAAAACAAGAAGAGGCCCTAGACGCTACGGTAAACGTGCGCCGTTTTTTTTCCTGAGACTCCTCACTTGAGGAGCTCTAATACCGCTCCCAAAAACTGATTTAGAGGAAAACTAAACGTGATACCCGAAGGCACAATGCCATTGGCCTAGGTATGTATAGTATGTATACAATGAAAAATGCTGCAACGAAAATGATGAAATTCCGACGATTTTGGGTTAAGGAGCCCCGTCCATCAGAAACATTACTCAACCAAAACGTGCTACCTCTATCGTAGCACGCCTCCCTAAAAGTCCCCCTCTGCCGTATAGCCTTGCTCCCTAGACGACCACCCCACCACCACTATGCTGAGGTTTTGCTGTCTGCGCCTCCATTAAGACCGACGTCCCTCCTCCATGCCACGGTATGTTTTCACCGACCGCCCGTGGCGCCACGCTCGGGGAAAACCTGGGCCACTGTGAGAACAACGACAACAACAACAGGCCTGGGTTCATAGTTTTTACGAGGGCGCAAGATTTTGCCAAGGGTCCAAAGACGTGCCCAAAACCGGCTGGCATTCCATTCTTGTCGAGAATTGGGCAAACCTTTGGGCGCATGGAAAATCTTGCCCCGTCGTAACTGCCACGAGTATTCATATTCATTCGAGCAGTGTAAGCATTTTAACACACGCGGCTATTTGGACCCCGACCTCGTCCAACACGGCGACAACGAACGGCGAGGCGTTTCGTCGCTGGCAGGAGTGCATGAAACCGACACTACCGGAATGACAAATCCTCGCAATCAAACAACCAGCGGAAACAACGCCTCTCTCTCTAAGGGCCACTCGCGCGGACACCAACAGGGCTAAGACCAACAAAACAGCCGTAACGGCAGCTACGGCGCCCGCACAGACCACGGTCAACAACAACAGTCGCCGGGCAACCACGCATCTTACCAAAGCACCGCCTCGGCAGTCCACTACCATGGCGGCGTCCCGCTCTCGCCTGCCTGTTCTCCTGCTACCCTCGCCTGCCTGTTCTCCTGCCACCCTCGCCTCTGGTGCCCGCTATGGCGCCGTCCATACCTCTGGCGGCAACCCGAACGTGCGCCAGCCCGGCACATTCCGCACGGGTAACTGACGCATGCTACTGTACGTGTGTCCCTCTTTTTTTCTGAGGCTCCTCACGTGAGAAGCTCCACACCCCTCCAAAACCTGCATTCTAAAAAGAGGAAAGACGCATGCTAGTAATAGTAGTAATAGTACTAATAGTAGTAATAGTACTACTACTACTAATAGTACGGTAGAGGTGCACCTTTTTTTTTCTGAGGCTCCTCACTTGAGGAGCTCAAACACCTCTCCCGAAAACTGATCTGAGGGAAAATATACGTTGCTACCCGAAGAGCAATCCCATGGCCTAGGTATACAACGAAAAACATAGCAAAAAAATAGTGAAATTCCAACGATTTTGGGTTAAGGAGCCCCGTCATTCAGAAACAAACCCCCCCCCGAAAAGTGCTACCTCTACCGTAGCATGTGTCTTTTTTGTGACGCGTGCTACTAATAGTACGATAGAGGTAGCACGTTTTGGTTGAGTAATGTTTCTGAATGACGGGACTCCTTAACCCAAAATCGTCGGGGTGTTATTCTTGTTTTGCAACATTCATTTTTTTTGTATGCCTAGGCCATGGGTTTGTTCATCGGGTGACGTTCAGAGCTCCTCAAGTGGGGAGCCTCAGAAAAAAAAAGGTGCACCTCTATCGTAACGAAACCTGTAGCTAAACACAACTGACGCGTGCTACGATAGAGGTGTCACTTTTTTGGCTTTTTTTTTTTTCTGAATGACGGGGGCTCCTTAACCCAAAACTCGTTGGAACCTCATTCTTGTTTTGCCATATGTTTTTTTTTTGTGTACCTAGGTCATAGGTTTGTTCACCGGGGGTTGCACTTTTGTTCTCCTCAAAATCTGTTTTTTGGGGTGAGGATTAGAGCTCTTCAAGTGAGGAGCCCGAGAGAACAAAACGGTGCACCTCTGTCGTACTATTAGTAGCATGTGTCTCCGAATTATTCAGGCCAAAAACAGCTATGCCCCGTAGCACGCGTCAACTGACATGCCAACTGCGGTACGATAGGGGTGCACCCAAACTAAGCCTTATAACACGGGGCTTCTCAACTCGGTAACTGCCCCAGTTCGATGGGATACCGTCTGCAGTTTGGGTTATTTTTCGTTACATACCTACACCATGCGATTGTTCGTCGGGTTACATTTTCATGTTTTCTTAAAGCCTTTTTTTTTTTTGGCGTGAGGTATTGAGCTCCTCAAGTGAGGAGCCTCAGAAAAAAAAAGGTGCACCTCTACCGTAGCGTGGGTCTCATGTCGGCAATATACATAGTGCGGTCCCGACACGTGCTACGATAGCGGTGCACCATTTTTTTTCTTCATCTCCTCACTTGAGGAGCTCTGAACCTCACCCGCAAACTGATCTTGATTAAACCGAAAGGGCAACCCGATGAACAAATCCATGCCTTAGGTACACAAAAAATTCAGGTTGAAAGAAGAAAACGACATTCAGACTATTTTGGGTTAAGGAGCGACGTCATTCAGAAACAAAAAAGTCCAAAAAAGTGCTACCTCTATCGTGGCACGCGTCCTCCCGCGCATCTGCCGTCGGCACTGCCGGGGACGCGTGCTACTCAACGAGTAGAACCACTTTTTTGTTTCCGAGGCTCCGCACTTGAGGAGCTTAGTTTACCTCAACCCACAGCCGAGTTTAAGAAGCAAAATAGGGTT
Source organism: Laminaria ephemera (assembly GCA_036873875.1). Taxonomy (NCBI): domain Eukaryota; class Phaeophyceae; order Laminariales; family Laminariaceae; genus Laminaria; species Laminaria ephemera. Next base: position 6,528 of record JAYJMJ010264748.1, on the reverse strand, counting down.
CGCTTGATACAGAAATCCCATGAGCTAGGTATCTAAGGAGCGATGTCCGTAAAAACTATCATCGGATCCAACGATATTGGGTATCCCCTCACTTGAGGCGCCCCGTCAGCAAGAAAAAACAATGACCAAAACCAATGTCAACCCCCTACATTGGCATGCCTCCGTGGGAAACACCGCGTACAAGGTACTTCACAAGATGGTCGTGTTTCAGGCTTGTACAGCGTTCTGCCCCGACCTGCTTCGAACGCTGCGCCACCTGCTCCTCACACGTCCCGCACGCCGACCCGTATATCCGGCCGACCTGCTCGACGCAGCGACACAGCCGCACCGTTTTCGATTGCTGCGTCGCCTGCTACGCACCCGTTATGCACGTCGACTTCGATCTGACCGACCTTCTCGACACGACGACACAGACAAACTTGCTTCCGGGACGAGTCCACGAGCTTCTCCGCCCCCTGTTAATACTTTAATATCACCATTCCGGCGACGGGAGCTTGCGTTTCAAGTGCCGCTCCCCTCTGCCAAGCGCCGCGTGTCACCAAAAGTTTGCTGCCTCTGCGCGCTGCGACTCTCCCCAGCGAGGGTGCCACCCACCCCCCCACTTCCGACCAGGCCGTGGCGGCCAACTTAAGGTGCGGTAAGGCCGGCACCGAAACCCCGCGACCTCTCTAGGCACTCAACTCGCTGTTTCCTAGTAAGCGGTGCGCGCTCTACCCTTTTTCCTACCAAGGAGGAGTCGACAAGTTTAGTTAACTCTTCCACATTCTCCAGGAGATCTACAGAGAAGCACTCTCCGGTGGACAGAACTTTGCCAACCACCCAAGACCCGTTTTCGAAGTCGTCTCTTGGGTCTGCAGGCCCTCTTTCGTTTTCTAGCACGCTAACCCACGTGCTCAGTGCTCCTTCGGTGAAAGTGGAGCAGGAAAAACCTGACACTGCCCGACGAGCCGTGGTGACTCCACGACCTCCGGTCAGATTAACCGGACGGCATACCCGTAAAATAACGGAATAATCGCATCTCTCGTCAAGTAGGAGCGGCTCAGAGCCCCCTGCTCCCTTTGGTCGACGACCAAAGGGCGCAGTTAGAACACCTTCTGACCATTTTTCGCCACAGGTGATGGTGTCACCAGGCCAGGAATCCATAGGATCGGATTCGTCTCGTGCACCAGACGCCCAGTGTTCTCATGTAATTACACTGCAGGCCCCCCAAGCCGCCATTGCGGCTGCCGACGGCTCGGAACCGTCGGTTTTTGACCCTACCCTCGAGCATTTAACGGATAAGGCGGTGCTGTTCCGGCGGCCCCCTTCGGATTCTTCGCAGTGGTCCGCATCATCCTTTGTCGTTGACGACGTGTCGTAGTTTTGTGCGGAGAAGTTTATGATGGCGGAAAAGGCTCGCCTTTTCCAGGACCACCGGGCAGTGGAGTTCATTATGGCCTCGCCAGACCCACGCACGCACAAGCGTATCGGGCGAAGCGTGCGCATTTTTGACCCCGCTGTTTGGGAACGCGAACGAAAAAACGTGGTCTATGCTTGCATTTTGCCAAGTTCACACATAACCCGACCATGAAACAGCACCTCTTGAGCACTGGTGGCACCAAAATCTTGGCTGAAGCCAGCCTTCTTGACACCGTTTGGGGCATCGGTCTCCAGGCGGACGACCCCGGACACATGCTACTAATAGTACGGTAGAGGTGCACCATCATTTTTCGGAGGCTCTTCACTTGAGGAGCCATACACCTCACCCAAAAAATCTTATTTTGAGTAAACGGAAAGAGCGACCCGATGAACAAACCCATGGCCTAGGTATATAAAAAATATATTTTGCAAAACAAGAATGACATCCCGACGATTTGGGGGTAAAGGAGCCCCGTCATGTCATTCAGAAAAATGTTTCAGCCGAAAAGTGCTACCTCGATCGTAGCAAGCGTCCCCGAGGCCAGCGACCCTGACAGGTGGCGAGGGATAAATTTGCTCGGAAACGCTCTTTCCGCCGTCCGCGACGCCATTCACACAAGTGAGGCTGGGTGGGCAAACCCCGCCTCCTCCCACCAATTCTGCACATCTACCTCGTCAGGCGGAATTCATGAGATTTCACCAGCGCCGCCTGCTCGTCCTGTGGCGACAGATCGCGCTGGATCAGATCCTCCTTGGGAGTTTTCGACCTACTTTCTGACGCACCAGCGAACCACAGCCCCGAAGTCTTGGCCATCACCCCTGGTGTCGGTGCTAACCTCATGCTCTCGGAACACGGTACCTGCCTTGTCGGGGGTACTGTAACACTCGACGGCGCCTCTTTTACCTCCAAAATTGCCGTTCATAGCAGAACAGACGCCCTGGCACCTTATGATTGCGTGGCGCTCCTAGACACTGGATCCCCACAGACTTTTATCAGGCGCGACGTGTTGGATCGCATGATTTCACTGGGCGCCGCTTCCGCAGCGTGCGAGCGAAACTGCACTCCTCGCAAGTGGGGTGATTTCGGCGAATCTGCCCCTTTGAGAACTTCGACGAGCGTTCGACTCAGCGTCCATTTTTTTCGAGCTGATGAGCCTACGTGCCCCCTCGTAGTTTGGGCTTGCGTGGTTCCTCCTTCGGTAATGCGTCATGCAGTGCTGTTGGGTCGCGACAGTTGAGTGCGTTTCAACACACGTTCCTACCGCCCTCTTCTCCCACAGCCACCAGACACACGGAGTTTTGGCGAGCTGGCGTTATCTCATCACGCAACGACAGGCTTGTGTCTGCTTTTGCCATAGACCCCATAGCCTCGGGTGGTGGCTTCCACTTACGCTACGATGGCACCGTGGGCGTCACCCTGTCCGACGAACCACAACTGCTTGCGGTCAACTTGGTTCGCAGTAATGGTTCACCGGCACTAACAGGACAATATCTCGTTGGGAACATGCTGCCCCAGCCAGACCTACTTTCAGTTGAACATTTCGTCGCCTCTGGGCAGCAGGTCCCCCCTCTCACAGGGGTAGCAGACCTCGAACCTGGCGACCTTGTCGTAGTCGCCCACGCTCCGCTCTTGCGAGTTCCCTTGGATGCCTTGTAACACGAGGGCCGTACCACCGATCATTCCCCTGGACCACCTGCGATACCCCAGGTCTCGGCCGTTACGGGTACGCCCCCTACAACTGTGAAGGCCACGGCCTCGCCTGCGCCTGCACTGTTCGAGCGATTGAACCCGCACCAGCGTTCTTCGTTCCTGCGCGTCTGGGCGCCACGCTCCGCTCTTGCGAGTTCCCTTAGATGCCTTGCAACACGAGGGCCGTACCACCGACCATTCCCCTGCTGGACCACCTGCGATACCCCAGGCCTCGGCCGTTACGGGTACGCCCCCTACAACTGTGAAGGCCACGGCTTCGCCTGCGCCTGCACTGCTCGAGCGATTGAACCCGGACCAGCGTTCTTCGTTCCTGCGCGTCTGGACGCGCCTACCGTCACATCTGCGAGAGGTGGCGTTCGACCTACATGGCCCGGATTGGACACCTTTGGCCATCGAACAGCTGGGCGATATTCTCTGCGAGTTTCCTGACGTTTTCTCCAAATCCAAGACGGATTTTGATTCCTGTTCCTTGATGCCTTTCGAGATTTCGGTCCCGGAAGGCAGTGCGCTTGTTACTTCCCGGCCCCACCGCTTCAACCCCATCTTGGCCAAGGAAGTCGAAGCCACCTTGAATCAGTACTTGGCAGCGGGACTGATCCAGCACTCGACTTCGCCGTATTCGAGCCCGCTGGTGGTCATCCCGAATAAATCTGGAGGCGTCCGGATTACAGTCTACAAGAAACTCAACCAAATAAGCAACCTCAGCCAGCTGCCCATCCCTCGCGTAGACCAGGTCCTCGACACTTTGGGGAAAGGACGAGTGTTTTCCCTCTTCGATCTGGTATCTTCCTTCCACCAAATCACGGCACACAAAGACACTGTTCCTCTCACGGCGTTTTGTACACCAACAGGGCTCTATGAGTGGCTAGTCATTCCTCAGGGCAGCAGTGCGTCGCCTGGGTGGTTCGTTAAGGTGATCAACGAGGTGATTAAGGGTTTGGAACAGGTGGCGGCCTACCTCGACGACGTGATCGTTTTCGACTCCGACCCGACGGCCCACGTCAAGACGATACGTGCACTTTTCGAGCGCCCATGTAAGCGAAAACCTCAAGCTCTCCCCTTCGAAAGCTCGTTTGGGAACAGACGCTAACTTCCTGGGTCACTCCATTTCGCCAGCGGACTTGCGCCCAAACGCAGAAAAAGTGTCAGCATTGATCAAAATGCCCATACCCAAGGATTTGAAGCAGGTACGCGCCCTCATGGGGGGCGTTGGCCACTATCGCAAATTTTTACGAGATTTGTCCATGCGACTCCGCCCGATAAACTCCCTCCTCAGGACGGGTGCAAAATTTTCGTTCACACCTGCCATGGAGAAAATCGTGTGCGAGGTCCTAGCAGAGCTTGCGGCTCCGCCCATTTTGGTCTTTCCCGATTGGGACGCCGTCGCCGATGGTTCCCGACCGTTCCTCGTGTGCTGCGACGCGTGCATCGACGGTTTTGGTGCCGCCCTTGAACAGGAACAACCCGACGGCTCGGTGCGCCCCAGCGCGTATATAAGCCGCGCTACACTGGACTCGGAGAGACACTGGACTCCGCTTGATTTGGAAGCTGGCAGCATCGTCTGGGCAATCAAACGCCTTCGAGGCTACCTTTGGGAACAAAGTTCCGCATTTTTTCGGACCTCAAGGCACTGGAGAACATCGGCAAAGTGGGGTACCACAACGCGCGCGTCCAACGGTGGCTCGAGTTCCTCACCGCGTTCGATTACACGCTCGAGTATCGGAAGGGCAGCGCCAACGGAAACGCCGATTTCTTGTCCCGCTTGCCGGAGCCTGCCACGGAACATGACCGCAGTGGGTCGACCAGCCTTAACCCCGCAGAGGATGGCGGTATTTACCTCATCCGGGCTTGCGGTCTTCGCACTCGTTCGTCACCGATCCCTGGTGTCGGCTTGGGTGGGCTGGTGCCCTGCCCCAATAGTGCCGTTGTGAGTGGGCTCTCTCTCTCCCCTTCCGATTTCTGCGATTTTCGCGCCCACGGGCCACGTATGAGGATTGACGACCTTTCTGCTCCTTCTGGGAGATTCGTCGCTCGTGTTTCTGCCTCCGTCATCACCGATGATCGCCGTACCAGCCGAAGGGAATTTTTGCCTACCGTCGATACCGCTTTCGCTTCGGTTTTCGCCGTACCCCCTGAGGGCGGCATGAGCTCTGCAAAAGCTCCCACTGCCGCGAGTACTGTCGCTCAGGAGGCTCCTTCCCCTACAAGCTCCACACAGGGCAACGATGCCGCGGCGATTACTGGTCCGGCCACATCCGCCCTTTCCACACCTGGCATTCCAGCGCCTCCGACTGCCCTGCCGCTTTCGGGCCGCATCTCCACTCGGACGCGTCGGCAAACAGCCACAGCCACCGGGACTGCGCCACCTGCTGTTGACTATGGCTTCGGGCCCGGCGGGGCCCCTCGACCATCTGTCCGGCGTGCCATCACCCCGCCGAGAACTCCACGGCCGCGATCGGCTCCGGCCGCCGTTGCGGCCCCAGTTCCTGCTGCCTCGCCTGTTCCTGCTGCCTCGCCTGTGGGAACCCTTCTTTTGGGACTCCCCCCCCCCACCAGACACCCCGTCCGTCTCAACCACGGATTTGGATGCCCTTGGTGTCGCTGCTGAGTTGCAGTTTGGCGATTCCGCCGGGGATACACGCACGCCGATTGGGATCGGGAGCAACAGGCTGAGCCCACGTGCCAAGCCACCAAACGTTGCATCATTCTCGGCCGGCCACCGGCCCTGCCACCCGACTTTTTGTCGGACCTTCCTTCGCACCAGCGTCCCTCCTTTTCGGAGATCCAGGAGCTTGCTGGCAAGGGACGGCTACACACCACTGACGAGGGCATCGTTCTACTGGTTCAAAAACCAACTCCCCCTCACCTGCCGGACGCATTGCACCCGGTGGGGCGGGCGGCTTGTCTATTGAACGCCGAGCCTATGCGCATCTATGTACCGCTGCTCATGCGCCCGTGGGTTCTGCAGGCTTGCCACTCGACGGCTTCCTGCCATCTCGGTACCACACGTACTTTGACAATGCTCGAGCGTTTTTACTGGTGGATTGGAATGGACATTTACACTCGGTGGTGGCTTCGCAACTGCCTGAAGTGCCAAGCACGGAAAACCCCACGGCTGACGGTCCGCTGGCCGGTAATCTCATTACCCTTGCCAGAGGGTCCCGGCATCGCAGTCAGCGTTGATTACTTCGGCCCTCTCCCGGTAACGCCTCACGACAACGCCTACATCTTGATCTTCAGGGACCGTTTTAGCCGTAAAGCCGACATGTTTGCCGTGACCGCCGCCGAATTCACCGCTGAGGCCACGGCTATTATTCTCATGAACAAGTACATTCCCCGCTTGGGGTGCCCGCGCAGCTTACTTTCGGACAATGGCCTCCAGTTTTGCTCGAAGCTTTCGTACGCTGTCTATGACAAAC
>JAYJMJ010264700.1:0-13877 GCA_036873875.1 Laminaria ephemera | reverse complement strand
TCACGGCGTAACACTATGTTACCGTACCAGAGCCGCGGAGATCGAGAAGAAACATAACGTTAATGCGTTGTAACATTTCGTGGATCTGCTTGTAACACTATGGTAGCGTGTTAAGCGTTTGCCTCCTCCAGCGCTAACACTACGTTAGAACGTGGCGAAGCCGCCGTGTTAGGCCTCATAACGTAGATAAGTGTTATCAGAGTGTTACGTTATCCGAGGTGTGGATAGGTCAAAACGGCTTGTTGACACAAAACGTAAGGTTTCGACAAAATGCCGAAAATCTCAGATCGAATGAACCCAATGTAAACCCTGGCATCGCCCGACACAGCGGTACTCCTTTGCCTAACGTCAGCGTCTATTTTGTACTTTATACTACATAAATAATACGCACTTTTTTTTATCGCCGACGACAAGGGAGGGTGTTTTGATCGGCATTCGTAAAGTCACGTGCGTGCTCATTAAGATCCATACGTTTGGTATTAGAGAGGTACCTCTAAGGTATAAGAGAGGTACCTCTCTTATATCGAATTCAGATAAGTACCGTACCGGTTTAAGAGAGTGGTTCACAAGGTCCTATACACCCCTCTCTTAAACCGCAGCCCCACCTGTAATACAGTATAGGACATCAAAAAAGAAACAGGAATCCAGGTTCAGACTGGATTCTCTATTTTTTGTATTTTTGCTGAGCCTCTTTCTTACTGAGCTCCTTGTTTTAGTCGGGCCGAAATAGAGGCCAATCCCATTTTTCGTTTGGAAATTGACTTTGTCCCTTCGTTTTTTGTATCCAGCTCAGCTCATGACAGGGTATATCCTCACCGGCTTCTGGTCAAGCCGCCGCCAAAGGTGTCGCCCCTTTTACAGCGGGATACTTTCCCCAGTTTTTATCGCTTACTGGTATGAGGTTTCAGCATCCCCATTGCTCGTCTGTTTTTATCGACATTTCGTAGCTCACGCTCTTCTCGCAGTTTCAGCGACATGAGAAAAACGCACAGCGTCTACATTAGGTTTTGGGTTTGGAACCCGTCGGGTATTGTACCCTGGTTTTCATGCCAAGCAGGGGCGGCATTCAACCTGCTGACTGTATCTGGCTGCAAACGCCATTTAATGTCGACCGCACGATCTGTCTCCTGGGTCTGTCTCCTGGTTCTGCTCGTCTGCTCTCATATCTCCTCCCTGCTGTTATTGTAGGCAAAATTATCCAAACGAGTTTGGTGTTGTCCGGCGATTTTATGCTTCGTGCGGGTAAACATACCTCGAAGCAATCAAACGGCCACAACAAACATGCGGCCAAAACGCGGTCAAAAAGCGTCTATAGAGCTCCACGACAGCCGGCCACGTTCTGCGGGTGGTGGCGAGTGTGGGAATTAAGCGTGTCGAGCTCTGGCTCTGTGATAAGAGTTGCAGCGGTGGCACCGATGGTCTGTTAAGGTCACTTGTGAAAAAGAAATAGAAGAAAAAAGATGTTTGGAAAAGTGGCACTTGAGGCCGAAGGCAAAAACCAAAGAAAGAAAGAACGGGAGATGGGAAAGAGATGGAAAAGAGGTGATCGAGGTACGGCTCACCGTCACCTCATCTAATGCCCATGCTACGGGCAGCTGTACTCTACGGGCTGTTGTACTGGCCGACAGTCCGTCCTGCAATAACGTTCCCTGCACTATTCCCTGGAACGTTCCCTGATACTTATGGTGGCAAGCTACTGTAGTTAACCTGTACGATTAGTACGATCAACTTCCCATTAAAGGTAAGTTGAATACAGCACACCGGCGACAAGAAACAACCGCTAGTGTCGCCGCATATTTCATTTCCCCGCACCTAGAGAATGGTACCCAATGTACTCAAGCGTATTGACAGCACATCAACTAGATACGAGTGGACTGCAAAGCCAATATTCCAATGGCGATAGTACCTTCGAGCGGCCTTGCAGGTGTCAGGCAGTGGAATGCCGTGTGGGCGCCACAGTGGGGGACGTCGCTGTGCCCTCGTCTGCTCCGTCTCACAAGGGCTCGAGTCTATGGTATTGCCGCCTGCCGTCCCACGGAAAGTAGTTTTGGTTTTGTCGAAATTCCTTGCAGCCTCTGAAAATTTTGTTTGAGAGAAGGTGAGCGACGAGCGCATGGAAACATGCCACTCAAGTCGAACTCCCTCTACGAACGCTCAACGGCTTGACGTTACACCGGCGTGAGCATCGTCTCCCTACCTTGCTCGCCAATCAGGCCCCGTGCCCATCGCGATCGGTTTAAGGTGTGTCGTGCAATGACGGGGGGTTTAGCTCGGCGACAAACAGACAGATGGACAGATATAGTGTACGACTGGTCCTACGGTAAGGGGATGCTATACTAATATACTATCATTTTCGCTACCGCGTTTAGGCCACTCGGGCGAGCGACTCATTATTTCTCTCCAGGCACGATTGTTTGTTTTGTTGGCGCAGCGCAAGTGACAAGAATCCCAAAGTAGTGCATATCGCAAAAAAAAAAAGCACAAAAGCTGGAAAACCGCAAAGAGATAGGGCAGTCACTCTTCCGAGAGTGGCTCCGGACGGCTGATAAAAAGAAACAAAATATGCCCCCCCCTACCGTAACACCAGTCGTACAGTGGAAGTAAATAAATAGCGGAACCCTCCAACAAACTTATTTCTATGTCTTACCTTACCGTCTTGCGGGTGCGCCTAATGCTGTACGTGCGCGACCCGTTCAGGAGAAGGAATATTAAAAGCCTTACCGCTAGAAGAGTGGGAGTAATGAGCATGTTTCAGTCCTCATGTACGGTGGATTTTTCCTCATGACAGCATTAGGCTAAACCGACCCTCTTCAACATCCGAAACGAATCGACGTCCCTCTACGAACTCTTCGGGACTGGACGTCAAACCTGTGAGATAACCTTTTCGATATCTTGGCCGTTCATCCAACCCCAGGGTCATTGAAAACGATTCAGTGTATGTCGTGCAATGTGAATTTTAGCTCGGCGACAGACAGACAGAAATACAGATGTATCCTACGGTAGAGGTGCACCTGTTGTTTCAGAGGCTCCTCACTTGAGAAGCTCGATACCTCACCCAAACACCAAAGTCAAAAGGAAATATGAAAGTGCAATACGATACACAATCCATTCGCCTAGGTAATAAACAAACTTATTTGCAAAACAAGACGAGATTCCGACGATATTGGGTTAAAAAGCCCCGTCATTTAGAAACATTTTTTACTAAACGTGCTACCCATATATTAGCACGCGTCTACAGACAGACAGACAGGCAGGCAGACAGCCAGACAGACAGACAGACAGACAGACAGACAGACAGACAGACAGGTCGGCACGCAGGCAGGCAGGCAGGCAGGTGTACAAAGCTAGTACAAAATTGAAGCCTGATTGCACCCCGCCGTAAAGAGGTATAGTTGCCTTGAGAGGCGACAACCGGCCGGTCGCTTCTCCGTCGCCCTCACCTCAATACTAGTAGAGTGGTAAGCGAGGCAAAGGTCTCGTACAGATGTCGGCCGTGTGCGTTCGAAAAACGCAAAAACACCCAACATAGAATGAACAATGCCACGCAGCCACCACAGCCACAGCAGATCGGCGCCGGCGGCCAACTCGTATGGACTGCGACGAAACAAGCCTTACTAACTTGCGTAAACGAGTCAACTCCTGAAGGCCCCGAATTTGTGGAAATCGGCAACGTACAGCTCTCACAAATGGTGATTAGTCGCCGACAAACACTAAACAACAGGCAGACAGACAGACAGACAGAGGAACAGAGAAACAGACGTACAGGCCAAGTACGTAGTGAAGGGTTGTACGCACCTCGCAATGGAGAGGTTGTGTTGTCATACAAGGCAAACAACGGCCTCGGTGGCTTCGCTCCCTTGTCCTTGCGGAATTGCTAGGTACGGTATGATGTGTTTACATACGCGCAACAGGGGAAACCAGAACCGTGGTGCTCGAAAACGACGATTACAGCGTCGGACGACCTATTCCGCCAGGGTGACGGGTTCGGCGATGATACATAGGTTTAAGTCCGTGGACTGTGATTCAACTGAAGGAGCTGAGGGACACTAGCGCGCCACATGACCCCTGCAAGCCCTGCTTCACGCTCAGCGAATATTGGGTTAATGAGACCACGCTTCCCATATCTTACGGTCGGTCATATGGTAAGTATAACACTTGAACTCAAAGGATCAACGACAGGACCATACGCCGTATGATGCTGTTTAGCCTGCCGGGTTTAATTACTGCACACTCTAACCGGCTATGTGTCCGGCGAGGGGGGTTAATGTGCTTCGGCATTCCTAAGATCTGGGTGCTACGTCGTGAGCAGAAACAATCGTATCCCCTTATTGAAAATGATAAGGGATTTCAGTATGAACATGCGGGATGGGCTCCATACTTGAAAAGCCAACCACCATGCGTCGCAAAATATATGCGGATACAGCGATGGGCGTATCAGGCCCAAGACACAGGGAGACACGGGGAAACGAGGGGGGACGCTGTACTACGGCATACCGCACGGTTAGGATGCGGCGTAATGAGAACATTCACCAGGTTTATGCTTGGTCGCAGACCGGTGCTATCGCCAGTACCGCGCGGACAAAACATGGAGCATCTGCGATCAGTGTATCCGCGGAGGCAAAAACCCCCGAAGGCCGATCAGGCCGAGACAAAGACGTGGTAGGCGGCGCATCAAAAGCGGGCTCCAGTCCGGGGGCCGTGCAGCTGGCAGGAGTGAACTGGATCGGTGCGCGGGGCATACTGTGTCTAGTTATATTGCCACTTCCACCGGTTCTCGTCAGCTCGGCAGGGGGGTTGAAGTAACGATTGCAGCATTGTACACATTATTTCAGACAAACCAGCGCCAAAATGTTGGAACCAACCTCGTTCCAATCTCGAGTACCGACGTTTTGGATCCCGATTTTCCTGAGAACCATCGCTATAGGAGTGTCTTCGATGATATGCTATGCAGCCTTCTTTCCACCAACATGTGTGTTTCATTGAGTTGAGGTTCGTCAAACAAGCGAATGCCATCGAAAATCAAACGTGGTTCGAACCTTAATGCAACATGCATGAATGTGATAGATGTCGTTCTCCTACGTCAAGCCGGCAAACGCATCTGGTAGCAAACAATACTGTATACCAGATTACGTTATCTGCCACACGAATACTCAACAACGCACATGTTCAACACTCGGAGAGCAATCTCTACACCCGTACGTTCGTCATTGAGACGATGTACGGAGCACGGAAGGCAACTGGCAAACAGTTCCTGGGTTGCTTGTCCGTTGTTGTCGAATCGGCTTCGACCAAACTGTAGGTGGTTAACCCTTTCATCGACATCCCAGGTTTGGGATCGCTTGGGATCGCCTCCGAGCGCAGCGATTTGCGGCGGGGGTAAGCCGGGGTGGGCCGGGGCGACGCGTCTTCGGCCTTTCCTCATTTCAAACGAGTTTCTCTCAAGCACGCCTCTTTGGAGGCCTTTGAGATTTCCCGTGGATACCGGTGAGTGCCGGAGAAACGCTATTGCGAAAACGATCGTCACAAAAGGTATTGGTTGCGAATGGCGTTTGACAACCCTAAATATTGTTATTAAAGAGAAGGAAGTGGTGCTTTTGGGAGCCACAGGATGGTTGAGGCCCAAGGATTCCAAGCCTGAAAAGTCCGGTTATCACGGCGTAAGCTTTCGAATTGCACGATTTGGATATCTTTTAGAGTGTGGTGCTTAATCGGTAACGTAGACGCCGCTCCAGTACTTTAGGTTACGTAACTCAATGAATTTCCGCGGAGGCTCGTAAGGCCTGGTAGGGGTGTCCATGAGGGCCACAGGACGGTCCACTATAAACGATTACTGATAGAAACACCGCGTTGCCGCGGGTTGAGCTTTACATCCTGGAGGGACCCCAGCCTAAAACTTGGACACCGCCCCTCTAGGTTTCATTTTCCATAACACGTTTGAATATGGTGTTGGCACCAAGGTTTTCGTAGACCCCTGATGGACACGATGTAAACATTATTGTTCAGATGCATTTGTGCGTCACGGCACCACAAGCGCTACCCTCTTCCGCATGGCGCCCGCTCTCTTCGTGAGTAAAGACGAATTACATGGACTGCTGACCTTCCTCTTCGTTTTGGACAGGTCACCCAACGCAGACACATATACTCTAATCAGACCAGTGAACTACTGGCAACTCGCTCCCTTCTTGGAATCCTTCATTCTTGAATGCTTGTGCGTGCCTTTTCTTTCCTCCTCCTAGGCTTTGTTCCCATCGTCGGTTTTGCCCCATGTTTATACGGCTACGGTGGCACGGCCTCCCTCTTGGGCTCCGCAATTGCTTCAGGGTTTACCAAGAATTCGCCACCAGCTCTGGTGTTCTCTAAATCGGTGTTACTGCCGTCACCACAACAAATATTATTCGCCCATCCCCAGTCTGCTGTTTGGGCGTTGTTTGATACTGCCAAAGCAAACACAAGACGAAGTCGTTATGTCTAGACTGAACGTATAGGTCCATGGCGGATTAAAATATGTCACCAGTCATCTTACTCAATAGTAGCTAACAAAACAAATTTGAGGCCGGATCTTCCGATGGCTTCACCTTGGGTTCAGTGTGTTATACCGCATCTAGCAGGACCGCGATCTTGAGCATCGCAAGCAACACAGGAAACGGTACATGCTTGAATGTGTCGTCGTCATTTGCTATGGCCCTTGTGCGGACGAACGAATGACCATGGCGGGGATTGTCGATTATGGCTTCCTGTTATATCGTTCTCTGGCCTCGGGCCTATTGGTATATTACCGTTTAATATATACATTACTGTAGTACCAAGCAGGCAACACTATTTGGGGACAAACTGGTCTATGCCTATCTGTACCTGTTTGTGCATCACCTCTACATCAGTACTCGTAGCGCAGCAGTCCCGACTTCGGTCAGGTAGCCTCCTGGGAGCCGAGGAGGTGTTAGTGGTTTGGGCGGTGGTCGCCCAGTGAGCAGGAGTTAGATACATTTCCTGTAGCTGATGAGACACAGAGCAACTTCTATGCCCGGAACTGGCCCGAAGTTTGTAATGGAGTGGATGCTTTGAATCTCGCGGTATGGGTCTTACCTACCTTACCGAAGGATGCGACCCAATAACACAGGGGCGGGTACGATAAGTACACGAGTATTCTCCCGACTGAACGACGACCCCGCTTGTGGTGACGTTCAAGGTATACAAGGAAGCCACAAGAAAGGGTTTGGGAAGGAGTAGACATTGGCTACGACAATGACAAAGCAATATTCCGAGTGTATGATCGTACTATCGGTCGTACTGTCAGCTCTCGTACTGTCTCTTTTATCGAGGAGCCGCCTGCCATTATTCCTACGACTGCCGCCTTGGGGGGAAACAACAACATCGACGAGGATGACAACGACTCCATCAACGAAAAAGGACACCAGGACAACGACACCATCAACGAAGAAGGACACCACCCCAACGACTCCACCAACGAAGAGAACACCAGAAGGAAGACTACAAAAACATCAATGACGGCATAACATTTCTGGAATTAATTGCCCTTGGTGAAATTTCATACCCCTTATGTTCCCAGACAATTCTACTGATTTTCGGGAGTTCTCTCAAAGACGCTAGCAGTCCCGCTCACGTACGTACACCCCTATTCGATCATCGCTGACTGAGCTACAGCTATCCCTACTCGACGAGCACACAGCACACAATCTGCTTGTCAAGCTGTCTGCTAGCTGCCCTGAGGCTACGAGTGCCTACCTAGGGCTACTTGTACGAATAAACCAGGTATAACACAGTACCGTGGTGTGGGTTGTTGCGTCATGCGTCGAACTATGCTACTACTGCTGTGTACGAGGGGACTACTGTATCCACTGGTACACATCAGGCCAACTGTGTTAATCAACGTGGGCAGATGGCTACTGCTGTACTAACGTACCAGCCTTTAACACACCTCGGGATACCTATTGCAAACAGTCTCCCGCGAGTATATAGATCTGCATGAGTGCGAGGTGCTCCCCGTCGAGGACCCAAGTTGACTATCAAATGGTCACTTCCTCCTGAATTGTCCCTTTTTCGACGAGCGGTAACTCCGTACGTCCATCCTGAACACGAGTGTCGCCAGAGAAATAATCGTGCTGGATGGTCTTGACTTTTAGGAACAGATACCAACTCCGTTGACCTCGATAGTCCCGGCATGAACAGTTTTCGTTAACGCGTACCGGTACGTGGTTTTGAGGATTTTGGCCGTTGTTTGCTGGTATTGCTGCTGAGAGCCCGCCGATATGTTAACTTTAGCGATTAGTCATCGAGTTTAGGTTTACGATTTATTTGCACGGCGGCTTACGCGAATTGTAACACCTGAAGGGAGTCAAAAATATATATTATTTAAGAGGGATCTAACTACCCCCTTGAATTCAGAAACTACGATACTTTGTTCGCGAGTACCGGTAGCCTATAGCCCAATCGCCGGCGAATGTTGCATTATGCGTGATTGCGTCGACAATATTCCTGCACCTCATTCTTTTCATATTTCGTTGGGGCGATATGTTAAATCCGAATTTGGCCGTTCCGCCGTTGGGGAGGAGCGGCCGGTTCAAATCCCTAGAACCAACATATGCAGGACGTGTTCAGTCAGGGGAAACAATATGGTACCCGGGTAACAAACCTGCTTTTGTCTCAAACACTCGAGTAGATTCTCGAGTACATGCAGACCATATACGCTACTAAACACACTCTTGGATGATACTCCTCTCCGGGTCCAGTCCAAGTGTTGCTCAACTACGCCCTATCGAATTGCCCGGTACTTTCGCTGGTATGTTCGGTTGGAAACCATCGCCAAACCTGCCTCGTCCCCGCAGGCGCGGGGTCTACGGGGCGTGTTTGTTCACATCGTAATGTACCACAACCCCTTAACGCGGCAAAACGCAGTTAAAACTTACTCTCATGCCAATCGTTCCGCACCGGCACGGTGTGAACCGTGAAAGTCGATCTTGTACCTCTGGAAAACACGGAAGTCGATCGCTTGACAGGTGCGATGATCTGCTCGACAATGGTTTCTCTTTAGCGCAACGCCTTGACGAGAAACACGGATTGGCCTATTACTGTAACGATCATAACGACGTTCGCGGCGATAAGCACGCCACCGAATACTGACAGAACCCCTGACCTTTCATTGGATGCGTTTGCCTTCAAAAGTAGAGCGACGAACATGCTAGCCAAGATTACGCCATTCCCCCAACGGTACAGGCCCGTATCCGCCCTCTTTTGAAAGGGCGACATCCACTTCGAAACAAACAGAAATGCTGCCGTGAGCGTGAGCACAACCGCTATCTGATTGACGCTGCTGGGAACGAGAAATATTGAAGACATGGTGAAAACTAGTCGACGGCAGCACTCCACTACCTCGAAATAGTATCGCGATGGCGTGTACGTGCCCCAGATGCTGATAAGGGGCTGAAGGTGCGCTATCGTTTCCCTGTGAGGCTTCTTAAGGAATTCACGGTTTCGAAGGAGCCACCAACAAAAGAAAGCGGGAATACCGATAGGGTACACAACAACCATTACACTGGCATATAGCGTGTATGCACTGTGCCGTTTGGTCGTGCACATAAGGCTATAGTCCGCCCGAAGGTACACTTCTCCGCCATCAAGCGGATCACAGTGAAACGTCTGAAAAATCTTGTAGGAGACCGAAGAGTAGACGAAGAACACAAAGAATAATGCTGCAGACAGAAACTTGCCCCGCATCGCGACTATGTTTCGGTCTGAGCTTAGGTATCTCCGTTTAGCGACGTAGTACGCGCCGGCCAGCAGTGCGAGCACCACTGGTGGTCCAATCGTTGTGAGCAGAAGACCCTCGTAAAAATCCAGTGAAAATATGCATGATAAGGACATTATGGTGCCAATGTCAAAGCTGGCGACGCTGAGGTAGGAGAGGAATGTCTCGTACTCCTCTGGGTAGACATCCCCGGCTACTGCAGAGAACTGGCAAGAATAGTACGGGGCAGTGAACATGACGCAAGGGGCGATGGGGATCAAGTAACTGGGCGAAGGGAAAAGGCAGTTGTGCGCTTGGCTTGGCATAGTGGGCAATAGATTATCATGGACTTTGAAGTCCACACGTGTCTAGTTGATGTGCTTCCACTACGCATGAGTACCCTGGATATCATAATTAAATATGGGGAGAAATACGATATGCGGGGACACTCAACTTTGATCCTTCACGCCGGTGTATTGTATATTCAATTTGTACCTAGCTTACCACCGCAAGTATCGGAAAGCGTTCAAGGGGACGTCGCATGGAGGGTTTCTGTAGAACGGACTGTCAACCAGTAGAGCAGCCAGTGGAGTACATCTGCCGGCATCATGGGCACTGTCCCGTGGTTGTCGGTTGACGGTCAGCCCTACCTCGATCGCTCCCTTTCATCTCCTCCCATTACCCTTCGTCACTTCTTGGCTCCTTCTTCTGGCCTCGAGCGCCGTTCCAGACAATGGCCTTTCTTCCTCATCACAAGCGATCTTCACAGAAAACTCTGTGCCACCTCTGCCTCTCTTCTCACAGAGACGGGGCCTCGATATCATTATTCATTCAGGTTGTGAGCCTCTCCTTATTCTCAAGCGCGGCAAAAGATCACACGAAATGCTATTTTCGAACCACGCCATGAGATCTCACCGAGGGTGCACTGTACCGGCACTATTCTGAGTAATGCCGGTTGTGTCAGCCGGAAATACCGGCACTATCGAGAGACCACTACTGTATAGCAAATATCGTGCGAACCAACTGAGCGTTATCTGGCTGAGCTTTCCGTTCCCCATGCATACCTTGTGGAACGTAGCATGCCAGTTTCAGTATAAACCAACTTCTTTGCCCTGAACAGCGTATTGGTTTGCTTGAATCTCTAAAATATGTGTGTTTTCAACATTGCACTGTTTTTTTCACAACACTGCAATACCTGCTTCTCTTCTTTACTGACGCATCAATCTGTTATGATACGAAATGTGCACGCCTGATGCAAATGCGACCGATTTCGCATGATATTCTACTTTTAAACCACGGCTTGAGACCTCGCCGAAGGTGCACGGTGCGAATTGAGCTGGACCTTGTCACGGCTCATAGCACACAGAGCGCGAAGGAGACCGTTTTGGAATCGCCGCCGCGTGGGCAGATAAGTCTCCTGCGATGATGAAAAAATGTCTAGTTTTGAGTCGGTAGCATATCGAGTGTAGAAGACCTGTCTTCTAGCGAAAGTAAGTTGATTATTGATTATTTCGGCCTTTCCGTTATGAATCATGTGATTATAATCAAGTAGCTGTTGATTATTCGCGACTAAGTCCAAATTCGCGTAATCACATATCCATGACCTCGGTGATTGGATATGATTACAAATAACCGCAAAAAAATAATCAACTTAAATGTTGATTGTTTTTGTTGATTGCTATCACTACTATCGTATATGTTGATTATTTCAGACTTGAAAATAGAGATTTGGTCGAGAGGTCAGTATACTGGTCTCGATCAGTAGATCTGTGACTTGATATTAGACAACAGCCACCACTATATACTGGATTGCATCAGTATACTGGGCGTAGTTGTCTTGAATACAGGGACTTTGGCATTTGAGGAAATGATGTCAAGGTTTTCAAACTTTTACCGTAATTGCTCGCTGAGCTCAGGGAGTTAGACCTTGAGACTTCCCAGATAGCGGCGGGTGACATGTGCGGGGGCACCGCCGCGAGCACGTGGCCGTCAGTTTCCTGAGGCGGAAGTTATCAGCCGCGGTCTAAAAACTGCGGTCAATCCACTGGGGTCAATCCACCGCGGTCAATCCGCTGCTGTCAAGAAAACATATGCGTCTGAGTAATTGCCAAAACAGAAACTAAACCCTAATGGGATTTAGAATATTTGTTCCAGCATTCAGTTGAGCGGGCGCGGTAAAGGTACAGCAGGTACGTTCTCACGCTTTCATTACTCGGAATTAACTTACTGGAGTACCTTTTGTGATAAAAATACACACGCCATAGTCTACTGCTGTACTATCGCCGTACTATCTGTATTCGTAGATTTGTTTCGAGTACGTACGTACATCCACAAACCGGAATATCATTAAGTCTCGTTTACTGGACGAGCGTCCACGGGTTTCATATTTATTCGGTTTCATGTAGCTCTATTTGTCGATTCAGGGGGCTTGTGGAACACACAGCACACAGGTTTGTGTTTCTCTTGCACGGTATTTCCCGCGGATAATTCACCACGAGTATTTTGTGACGACTAAACCCATGTTGCCGCTGTTTATATACAGGCCTGTATATGTTGTTCCATTCCTATTTTGTTAATTATCTGAGTGACATGTCTGCATCCATGTTGCCGCGGTTCATACACAGGTCTGAATATGGTGCTCCGTTTGGTTGTTGATTCTCTGAGTATCCAGTTACTACGGCTACTGACTTCCAATCAAGGGGGCGTATTCGAAGATGGACTGTGACGTCCACACGTGTCTACTTTATGTGCAGTCACTCCGCATGAGTACACTGGGCATTAGGGTGATAGATGCGGAGAAATACAATATGCGGCGAGACTTAAGTTTGTTCCCTCTCGCCGGTGTATTGTATGTTCGAATTGTACCTGGCTTATCACTGTAAGTATCATCGAACGTTGCAGAGAACGTTGCTGTAGAACGGACTGTCGGCCAGTACAGTAGCCAGTAGAGTACATCTGGCCGTAGCGCGGCCATTGTCCCGTGATGACCAGATATCGGTCAGCCCTACCTCGGTCACTCTGTTTCGTCTTCTCCCAATACCTTTCTTCTCGTCTTGGTTACCTCGTTTGGCCGCAAACGCCTTTCCACACAATCTTTTTTGTTCTTCATCACAAGTGATCTTCACAGACACTTCGGTGCTACCTCAGCATCTCTTTCTCACAGGGACGGAGCCTCGACACGCACCATTCTGTCAGGCAGGTGCATATACAAAGGATGCCAAGAGTTTCACTAACGAACTAGACGGCGCGACACGTGCGTAGGTTCCCGCGACCGCGAAGCTTTTCTGTCACCAACGACCAAGGTTTCTCTGCAACACACCTAGCAACCACAGAGTTGTGAGACGAAAGGGGTCATCGTACATCAGACGTACACCAGTATGTATCTCCTTCTTCTACAACCTAAACAATATCGTGTTGTCCACCGTCCAGGGATAATCGCACGGTAGGTTAGTAAGAAGCAGCCACAGCTATCCATCTCCCGAGTTTCTTCCGTGAGTATGGTTTTGGTCGTGATCCTTACGCATACCGGCAACCACGTTCATGCCTCAGTTGGCATGGAACTATCGTACAACTGTTAGTAGTGTGTTCTGTGCGCCACATAGATATACTCCGTGTAGTGGGTATCACTTTCTCGAGCGGCTCTTCTGTTTGTGGGGCTGGTATTCAGCCGAGTCAGGCGTTCCGTATCAATAGACCTTTCATAAGCCAGAAACGGCAACGCCTGCCCTAAAACTAAGGGAAAATCAACATGAGTATTGCAAAACCATATCGGCTCCCATCACGATTTGTGGCAGGGTATCCGAACAGCGAAAAATTAGGAAGCCAGAGGTTTCGACCTAAGTTACGCGTTGTGGCGAATGTTCGTTACTGTACGGTAATTCAAGACGACCGCCCAATCGACAAAACACAGGTTTCAGGCCAATCATCCAACCAACGTGTTCGATAGGCATACACCAACACTGGCGTCCCCAGTGGCTCAGTTGGTAACCTCGTAAACCTTCTGACGACTAAGTTGAAGGTTCGTATCTCTCCGGAGTGAAAAATCGCAATTTAGCAGCGGAAAGCGATACTTTATTCGTGAGTAAACAAATTCAACTTAAATGTCGACGAGGGAAAGGGACGGCTGAACCCCTCT
>JAYJMJ010264688.1:0-13880 GCA_036873875.1 Laminaria ephemera | reverse complement strand
ACGCGCGATCGGAGTATCACACATAGCTTGCAAAGATGAGTTTCGACGAAATCCTCGATCTCACAGCTGTAGTGTATAATTATTTTTTTATAAAAAGGTACCCGCCACCCGTCAAAACAGTCCATGCAGCAGTTGTTCCTCGTTGCCTCAACCGCCCCAAACAAATACTTGGTATATTCCTACGGGGCTGCTTAGCTGTGCTGGGCATTATACGTTGTATAAGTGATATTATATTATACCTGGTATGTAATAAATGTATGTGCGTGCGTGTTTTCGTGTGTGTGGTATTCAAATTAAAGTATTATTTCCACCCATCGACATTCGGCACACCCAGTGTCTGTGCCGATGTCTTCTCATAGAGAGAGACAAACTCTCTGGTCACAAACGTCAAAACAGAGATATACCTGTGGTCCTGTGGTACATCGCAAGTAAAGCAGTAAAAGGGGGTTTGGCCATGCTATATATATCAATCAAGTCCGAAACGCAATGGAATCGAACGTGGGGCATAAACAAGCCATCACACCAGACAAGAACTTACACATGAACGGAAAGAAAAAGGAATATATACTAGGCACGAAAAATCAACAAAACGCAGGGGGGGAGGTACGAGGTACCCAGGAAAAACAAAATACCAGCTGATATCTGATTTGTACTTTATTATATATACAACGCTATCTACACGGGCGATGAACGCAAGTGCCTGAAACATGCGGCACTTGACCCCTGGCACACTTACCACATTATTGTTTTGTTGTATGGTACATATAATCTGATACGATACTTTTTATATATTTGCCATCCTCAAATATGAAGCATGAGCTTCAACGTCGATCACTCATAAACATTTCCAGAAAGTGTATGTTAACAGAATAAAACCAAGGGAAATCCAGATAACAAGAAACCAATGCACGATGCGTCCCTTCTATACGTGTGATACTTCCGGCTTAATGTCGCCCTAATCCACCAGCTGCCCTTGCTCCACCTTTCTTTCTCATTTACATGCCCATTTTGTTATCGTCACTTTTAGTTTCCAGCTCATCTCGTAAGATGTTATACCCTCAGCGACCTTCTCGACAATCTGTGGTCACACGTGTCGTCCCTTCTCCCCCCCGGTACATGCCTTAATTTTAATCGCGCATAGGATTCCGCATTCCCATTGCTTGTCGGTTTGCATCGAATTTCGCCTGCTGACGCTCTCGCACTTTCGGCTTATCAATTTTGTAAGAGTCCATTGCGGGGTTCGAACCTAAGACATCGACCTCAACAGTTACGCGGCTGCAAATAAACAGGAAACTATGTATAGCCATATGTGAAGAGCATACACACACAGGTCCACACGTCTAAGGCCCCTGTGTAATCCCCTGATCCCTCGGTTTGCGCAATGCGTTTGTGCGCGCGATTGATCTCTACCTCCAAAAGCGTCCTTGCATGTAGATATAGATATACTTGAAAGTATCATCACACATGCTGCGGTAGGGGTGTACCTTCTTTTGTCTAAGGCTCCTCACTTGAGGAGAGGACCTCTGTACCTCACCCAAAACCCAACGTTGAGAAACATTGTGAGCTTAATCTGGTTAACCATCGCATGGCCTAGATTCACAACGAACAATATTGCCAAACAAGAATGACGTTCCGATGATTTTGGGTTAAGGAGCCCCGTCATTTAAAATACCTAGCCAAACATTGCTACCGGTACCCGTCTCGTAGCACGCATCTCATGTAAATACCCACCGATCCCTGGGTTTGCTCAAACCGTTTGTGCGCGCGTGACTGCTCTCTACCCTTCGACACTTGCTACGGTAAGGGTAGCACGTTTGGGCCAAAATATTTCTGGCTTGACAAGCGAAGAACTACCCTAATCGATGGAATATCATATACCAGGTATGGTTTGCACCATTTTTTATTATTTTCCTATTAATAGCCCAAGTGATAGTTGATCGGGTTTTACTTTCAGACAAGTGCCACGATAGAGGGCTGAAATCGTTTCTGAATGACGGGGCTCCTTAGCCAAAAAATCGTTGGAATTTCATTTTTGTGTTTCCAATACTTTTCGCTGTATACCTAGGCCATGGGATTGTTCATTGGGTAGCACTTTTCGTTTTTCCCCCAAATCTGTTTTTGGGAGAGGAATAGAGCTCCTCAAGTGAGGAGCCTCAGAAAAAGGAGGGTGCACCTCTATCGTAACATGCGTCTTCATCTCTTGTCAAAGGGTTTTTTTCGGTGAAGTATAGAGCTCCTCAAATCAAGTAAGGAGCCTCGATAAATTTATGGGCATCCCTGACATAGCATGCGTCCCAAGAAACGCCCGCGCATACCTCCTGTCCAATGCACCTACGCACCTCCCCTGTCCCCCGGCTTGTTCGAACCGTTTGTACGCGCAACTCCTCTCTGGCCTCCAAAGCGTCCGCGTATATCTCATGTCTAATGCACCCATATATGTGCCCCCCCGGTCCATGGGTGTGCTTAAACGTTCGTGTGCGTGACTGCTCCCCACCCCCCCAAACCGTCCGCGTGTATATCAGAGTTTGTGGCATCGATACACCCTTCCCCTTTCCCCCGGCTTGACCAGACCGTTTGTACACGCGGCTGCCCTCTGCCCCTCAGAGCGTCCACCCATATATCACACCCCCCCATCCGCTTCTCCCACCCGTTTGTGCGCGCGACTGCCCTCTACATCCTGCAGCGCCCAGTGGCACCGGAATCGCCTTCCCACGACGACGACCCCCCTCCCTCGTACAGACCTCCCGCACCGAAAAATCAGGTGTGTTTGGAATGGAAAACCACGCACCACATACCGATACTTGAGTGGCACTCGCCAAGTACCAGTCATTCGTGAGGCCCAGTTGGCGCCTACAGTAGAACAGCAGTGACCATGAGTGAACCGCGCCCATTGTTTTGTGATCGCAGTAGACGGTAGTATCAGACGAAACAAAGGTTGGTCTAAGTTCGATACTGTCACGTTTCTGGAGCATCTGGTTCTAGATCCAACCTACGATAAGGGGGTCACTTTTAGGGTGTCTATTTTCAGCGGCTCGGAGCGACTCGCGCGAGTAACTACCCCATACCTTTGTAGTCTTTAGCGTTTTTTGTTTTTGGATCCGCGATATCACCGCCATCGAGTTTACTTACGCTTAGCCAACATTGTAAAATAAAAGGTCAGACCCGCTCGAGCGAGTTGCTCTTGTTTTCTGCAGTGATAATGGGGGTAGCCCCCTTGCTGCAAGCCTTGGTTTCTACTAGTTTTTTCTGTGGGGGTTCGGCCGTTGCTTCTTTCGGTCTCGACACTGCAACCCCCAACGCGTGACTCTGCCGACGCAGCTTGGTTGTTTTGCTTCGTTTCTTCCGTGCACTATGTTGTTGTATCACCTCGTAGCAAACGTTTGTTTAGTCCGGCGACTATGGTGCTGTTTCACCGTGTGATAGCAAACACAAGATGTCCCTGGGGCCTCTACCCGCGCAGCTTGGTGGATTTTCTCTCTTTAGTCCCCTGCTGTTACATCACCCTGTAGCATACCAGGTACACAACATGTCCCTGGTGCCTCTAGCGACGCACCTTGGTTGGTTTGCATTCAATAGTCCTCTGACTAGGTTGTTGCATCACCTTGTAGCAAACGCATGAAGGCGTCCATGGTGCCTCTAGCGCGACGCAGATTGGTTGAATTGCTTTCTTTAGTCCTCCGACTATGTTGTTGTATCACCTGGTAGCAAACACGTCAAGACATCGCAATCCCAGCCCATAGTGGCCGCCGTCTCGAGCTGCGGTAAGCAGGTGCACCGCCATGGAATGTTTATTGGATATAACGCGTTCTGCTGTAGAGGCAGCACGTTTGGGCCACATATTTTCGAACCGATGGAATTCCTGAACTGGAGAACTGGCAAAAATCGATAGAATTACCTTTTTTGCAGTTTGGCGAAAATATTCGGTATACACCTAGGCCATCGAAGTATGACGCTCGTTTCTCAAAGTCGGATTTTGAGTGAAGTAAAAAGCTCGAGCAAGTCAGGTGAGGAGCGTCAGAAATTGTTGGCTTTGTCCCTTTGGTGACGTTCTCGCTACAACCCGAGCAAATTCTGCCGCCGTCGTCTATGCCGCAGGCACATTAGAACGCGCCATGCGGATGTTTCTGTACAGGCACAACGTACAACACGTCATGAATATGGTTTTGGCTGTTGTTGACTTAACGTTGTTGCCCAATGCTGACGTCCCCGCCCCCATTTCACGTTACCTGTACCGGCATCATCTATGCCGCATGTCTAGTAGAATTCGTCATCCGGGACTTCCCGCGTGTGCGCACCATCGAGACCTTTCTGGGTGGTTGCTATGCTGGGATGGATTAAGCGCGAGAATATTCTAATCGCTAAGGCTGGCATACATTCTGTGCCCCCTGCTGACGTCCCTCCCCCAACCCGCGTTATCTTCTGTAATGGTCTATGCTGCACGTAGAATACGTCCCCCCGTACTGCGTATAGGTGCACACCGTCGGTAACGTTCTGGGTGGTTGCTATGCTGGGATGGATCGTCTGGCTCCTCGCCGTATCGGTGAGCTTTGCGATGATGTATCATATCGTGCATGAATCCTAGTCAACCCTTTGGAGCTTCGGGTGGAAAGCACGTCGACATACATGATCATGACGGAATTGGTCTCACGAAGCGGCCCATGTTGCCAGGGTAGGGTGCGCATCCTAACTGCAATGTGACGCATGCTACAGTATATACGCATAGTACGGTCGAGGTGCACCTCATTTTTTTCCGAGGAGCCTCACTTGGGGAGCTCCATACCTCACCCAAAACTCGACGGTGACAGACAGTGTTCATTCACTAAACATCGATCGGCAATCCCACGAGCTCGGTGTACAACTAATGAATTGGGAAACACAACCGGGACTCCAAAGACATTGTGTATGGCTGATTGTGTAGTTCCTCGGTTGAGAAGACTGTCATTCAGGAACCATTTGGCCGGAAAGCTGTTACCACAACCACCGTATGACGTATCTAGAAGCGCACATATTTGTTTCTGAGGGCTCCTCACTTAAGGAGCGCTAACCTGATACTGAGATAACATGGAAGTGCAATCACGATGATCAATCCCATCGCCTAGGTGTATGTGGAATGTTATTGCAGAACCCAAGTAATGTTCCAACGATATTGGGTACCATCGCTCCCGATTTTGAGGATCCACGTCCATTAGGAGAATAATGACCAAAAACGTGCTACAGCTGTCCCAGCACTTGTCATGCGAGCGGTTGTACCGCACGAGGGCAGCCTGGCGATGCTTGGATTGCACACGTCGTTTTTCGTCACTGTGAATGGGTTTCAAAACAGGTTGATAGTTTTTCCTGCCAAGCGCGTCTCGCGGTATCTGGACGCGTACGATGACCACAACTGGGGGTTGGATAACCGGCGGTGGATCTAGCTTGTGGCATCTATAGACATCGGTTGGAGAATTCTCCTGTTTTGTCAATATTGGCTAATATTTGTTACGGGAATACAAACCTAAAGTCGTCACATCATCCAAACACACCATCCAGAGAGTGTGGATTGCTGCCGTCGCAAGAACGAGGGTTGTCGTGTATATCGGTGCACTCGCATGCGGAATTTGTTTAATATTTCACTCCCCGTACTACGCCTTGTAGGCCTCACTATAGACCTCACTAGGATTACAAAATCTAGGGTCGATTTTACTTGCCAGCTCTTCGTGACTAATAGACAGGCCTTTGTAAACATCCAAACTGATCGACAGCTCTTCCAGCAGCCTATTGGCTAACTGTAACAGTACCTAAGCAGCAGCTTCATTAAATCAGCTGACCGATGTCGTTGTAGCTGGCTGGCCCGTGTCTGAACCCTGTACGCTCTCAACAACGGCTGGGATGCCCAGATGTGCTAGGCCACCCCCACCAGTCGAGTGTGTAGCATGTTTCGGCCCTATGCCAGCTATTAGAGCAGGTGCTCGTGCTACTAAGGAGCTGCCATACGCTTCTATTGGCGTGTGACCAGGGTTTTCCTCGGTACCGAGTTTTCGGTCGTCCTTGGTTTGTGCCAGGTTGTGCCGAGTGTTGGGTGCGAGCATGCCGAAACAAAAGGCTTATTAATAGCAGTTTAAATCGGCTGATGGGTGTCGTTGTAGTTGGCTGGCCCGCGTCGGAACCCTGTACGCTTCCACCGACGGCTGGGATGCCCAGATGTGCTAGGCCTCCCCCGCCAGTCGGGTGTGTGGCATGTTCCGGCCCTATGCCAGCTAGTAGAGCAAGTGCTGGTGCTACTAAGGAGTTCCCAAAATGTTCTATTGATGTGTGACCAGGGTTTTCGTTGCTACGTTTTTTTCGGGTCTGGACACGATCCTGCGGGATGGAGACTATAGCATCACAGCTCCAAGTCTCGTCCTTGTGTTGTGCCAGGTTGTGCCAAGTTTTGGGTGGGATCGCGCCGACAAAAGAGGCTTATTTTTATACCTATAGCAAATACATTCTTAATCATAGGAAATTCGTACAGGAAATATGGCACAGTTAAAAAAATAAAGTAACATAGTCATCGGTCGCCTCCTCAGTAGTAAATAGATTTGCTCCGGCTTCAGGGGTCAACTAAGCTAGAGATCCTTAGTTTAGTTTATTTTACGTGTTAAAGTAATGTTCTTGTGAGATAGCAGGTATTCAGTATACTTTCTTATGAGCGGGCCGGTACTGTATTTGGCATACCCCCGCCCCCCCGTATGGGCCTCACAAGAAGTGCGGTGTAGACGAAACGCTGTTCGTGCACCCCCGCGACACGACTTCTACAAATTCAAAAGCGATGTAGATGCGATGTAGATGTTGACGGCTCTTCTGTAAATTTAAACAACGGCATACTGGTAATGAGTAAAGCGTACCATGTACCGGTCGTAGTATCCGTCTGGTATTTATTGGCGTGGGGGCTCAAAGCCACAACGCGTTTGTGGCTGGAATATGCTATACAGCACGTGCTGCGAGTACATATTACACCACCCGCATGATACAAGAAGCGAGAGTACATGTTTACTTAATATTATCCTTCTTTGTTTAAACGCAGTATACGTGCACTCCTTTGTTCTGGGTGAGCAGTGAGCATACAGTGTAGTTACTGCTGAAGGTGTTGCTGTTGCTGCTGCTGCACTGCATATTATTGAAGAAACTCTACTGCTGCCGGGGTAAACGTTACTTCTTGCGCCACCCTAACTATGACAACTCCGAAGGAACGCCTTGTACTAGTCTACATATGTCATTTCAACATTACGTTCGTAATATCAGTACAGCTTCCGGGCGATTTGCGCCACTCCTCAGTGTGCCGGCTACGATTTGTGTGCGCGCTACTTAACACCTCAAGCCATTGGTGGTCGTTTCTATTTACTGCACAGCTCGACCAAGGAACGGCCTGTCGACCAAGTCAGATCATACTCAAACCGCAACCCAGCCGCGGTCTCTTTCATTATACGAAGCGAATGTGTCTCGATATCGGCCAACGAAACGCCGCTTTTTGCAAGTATCAAGTAACCTACAGCCTTTTCCTACGAAAGAGGTAGTGCTTTTGAGCCTACCGCGTGTCTGCCTGAATGATGAGGAAACGGTAATTTTACAGTTGTATGACGCAGACGGTCCATAACCAAGTACCAGGTATAAACAAACGACCAGGTTTTTTCCAATCATTTACACATGGCGCCAACTCAATTTCCGAATTTTCATTTTTCCAAAATGTCAAAAGCCTACCCTAACCCTACACACCGCAAACCCAACCCCCACCGATGCGATCTTCAGAACGAGCAAATAAATGCATTTTCCTGCTTGGTTATAGACCGTATGTACCATACCTGGTAGAAACCATACACGCATACTACGGTCGAGGTGCGCCTCCTTCTTGCCTAGGATGGATGCTCCCTTTAGGAGCTCCATGCCTCACCCAAAACTCGACTTTGATAAACGTTGTTCACCTCACATCAATGGACATGCCTGTGGGCAAGGTGCACAACTAATAAATTTGGAAAAACAAACCGCGATTCCAAAGATTTTGGGCAGTTCCTCAGTTCAGAAACCCGTCATACAGACGACCGTTTGGCCCAACACCTGCAACCCGTACCGTAGCGTGCATCCATACCAACATATGTCTTTGTAGGCGTCGAGTTCCACGAATGACATGTCACTTGACGCATGGCGTTGTAAAATTTTGCGCGTTCAACAGCAATCTCCGCTTCTTGCCTCAGGCCTCTGCTGATGATCACTGGTTTCTGGACGTCGACTTCGTTTCTGCGGGCGACCGGGTTCTTCTAGACCACTGCAACGACGACCTACTCACCGAGGAGTTCTGCAGTCTCTGTGAGTCACATACCTAGCGGCCGAGTCGAGTTCTCATGTGCGGTATACGTGTACGTTCTATTAATAGGGGTGTGTGGGTGGGGAGCGTGTAAACGGGGGGGGGTGAGGGGTTTGTTGCATACCGGAGTTGAGTGGGGGGTAGGGGCGGGGTTACAATGGATCGTTTCGCTCCGCCCCGTACTCCAAAGCGGGTCTCCGCCGATGTGTCATGGAGGATGAAGCTCCTGTCCGGCGCCTGCATGTATCCGTAGGATTGGCTTTAGGTTGTCTTTGCGAGTGGAATATCTGCCGACCGTGTCGAGTTCTCACGTGCGATATACTTGGACGAATAATTAAGCCAGCAGTAGGGTACCTCTATTTCCATCCCGAGCAGCGTGTAGCAAGGTTCCTGGGCGGTGTGCATTTGGTTTTCGGACGTAGACCTTTTTTCTGCGGGCGACAAGGTCCTTCTAGAGCACTGTGACGATGACCCACTGATCCAGGACTTCTGCTGTCCCTGTGAGAGTGTTTCGACCTGCCGTGTCGGATTCTCCTAGGAGGTACTTGCATGTATCCGTGGACTTTTCCGTTGCGAGGGTGTTGTACGCTATAAGCTACCGATGTTTGGCTGTTAGGTCTGGGTTATACTTCGTATCTGGTACTACAACTGTACCACAGCACTTCACGATCACACGCGGGGTTCTAATTCGACGGAAACCGACGATCAGAGCGAATGCTGAATCTTCTGCGCGGCCAAAATAAAGGCGCGTATCGAGGTGGAGAAGGGACGATGCCCGTGAACACGGCTGGAATGTAAAAGAGACGGCAATAAATAACTAAAAAGCCCCCCACACTCTGTGGGTGATTCGCCGGCGTCTCAACCATTTCAAGGTTCCGATTTAATCGTGGCCGACCGTCTTGTTTGGTCGAATGAACCTCTGGCCGACAAGGCTCCTCAAATGAGGAACTATCCAAGATCATTGGAATGCCATTGATGTTTCTCGTTGTATACCTAGGTCATGAGGTTAATCGTCCGGTTGCATTTGTACCGTTTGTCAAAATCCGTTTTTCGGGTGAGTGCAGAGCCTCTCATATGAGCCACAGGAAAATATAGGTGCTCCCCTACCGTAGGATACCTTGGTGTCTTTCGCCTTTCGCCTTTCGCCTTTCGCGCGCGTGTAGCTTCCTCGTCGTTGCAGTTCATGGCAGTCTCCGTGGCATCCGTCTCTATGTTCCTGACTGTGCGTATGTCACTTTCACAGAGGTATGATATCGACTTCGTGGCATCAAACTCCTTTTTGCTTACTCTTATCTTCATGTTTTCATGATCGCCTTGATTGCAGATGTGATATTCATTCACAGCGTTGCAGTTAATCACAAATATCCGTGGCGTCTATGTCCATGTTCCTCTTGATGATGGCCGTGTTCCGACCGTCCCTTTGTGGCGTTGACTTGCGCGCAGCTATCAGTTTCACAGCATCACCGTTCTAGGAAATAGGCGTGCCATCAAAATCGATGTTGCTGACTGCCCCTGCCGCCCCTTCCTTTCTTCATATTGCACGCAGATGTAATTTTCACAGCGTTGCAGTTCATGACATTGTTCGTGGCATTTTTCGTGGCATCAACATTCATGTTGCCGACTGTCTCGTCGTGTCTTCGTGTTCGTCTTGCGCACGGAAGTCACGTTTACGGCTTTGCAGTTCGTGGCAGACTCCGTGCGAATGACATCAATTCCGATACTGTGCGCCGTCTTTTATTCGTGTCTGCGTCGTCCTCCCATGTGTGACTTTCTTTTGCAGTTCATGTCATTCTTGGTGTCATCACAATCGTTGTTACTAACTGTTCCTACCGTCCCTCCGTGTCTTGGTATAATCGTTATGCTCGCAGATGTGACTTTCACAACGTTGCAGTTTATGGCAGTGTCCGTGGCGTCCATCTCCATGTTGCTCCTGATGGTCGCCCTGCTCCGACCGGCGACGGTAAAGTGCTGCTCAGCTTATTCCTTGGCGATAGCTGCGGGCATGATGATGACCTTATACACCCTTTTTCAAATGCTGGCCTTCGTCGTGATCGTTATCATCGAGAAGACCGAGAATACCTTTGGCGGTGAGTGTCGGGCGCGTGCCATGGTAGGCGTGACGCATGCTACGATAATGGCAGAAATGTTTGGCGAAAATCGTTTCCGAATGACAGGGCTCCTTACCTCGAAATCGTCGGAATGTCACTCTTCTTTTGCAATATGAATATATATATTTTTGGTTTGGACGTATGCTACGATGGAGGTGAATGATATCATTGTTTTTCCGAGTCTCATCACTTGAGGAGCTCTGTGCTTCACCCACAAACTGATTTTGTGGAAACTAAAAAGTGCAACCCGATGAACAAACCGATGGCCTAGGTATACTACCAAAAAATCAGATTGCCAAACAAGATGACATCCCGAAGGGTTTGGGTTAAGGAGCCCCGTCGTTCAGAAACACAAACGCCGAAAAGTACTACCTCTAACGTAGCGCGCGTCTAGGGCATGGGTTTGGTTATCGGTTTTCACTCTCAGGTTACTCAAAATACGTTTGTGGAGTGAGGTGTAGACCTCTTCAAATGAGGAGGCCCAGAAAACAAATGGCGCGCCTTTACCGTAGCATTGCGTCTTTCGCCCTGTTCCGACCAGCGGCGGGGAAGTGCTGCTCGGCTTATAACTTTGAAAAGGCCGCGGGCACGCTTATGGTTGTCTATGCCCTTCTCCGAATGCCGCCCTTCGTTGTCATCGTCATCGTCGAGAAGATGAAGAATAATTTTGGTGGTGAGCGTTCGACGTATGCTGCGGTAGGTGTTCGTAGAAACCTTTATATTCGAGGCTCCTCACTCGAGGAGCTTTATATACCTCGCCGCACAACCGAATTCGAGAAGCAATGTACGCTCAGCCCGATACATACCCTCACGGACTGTTAACAGGTATCACAACCAACAGTTCGAAAAATTTACTTCGGATGCGAAGATGTTAGGCAGGTGCTTGGTTTCGGAGCCCCCGTCGGTGATACGCTTCTGAGCATAAACGTTCAAGCCCTACCGTACCAGGGGATAATATGCTACGAACGCTAGAGGTGCACCCGTTTCTTTCTGAGGCCCGTCACATGAGGAGCTCTATGCCCCACCCAAAAACGATTTCGAAAAGAATGAAAGCACAACCCGACGAACAATGTCATGGTGTAGATATACAACAAAATCATATTGCAAAACAAAAATGGACTCATGATACGATAGAGGTAGCATTTACTGGCCAAAATATGTAGTACTCTCGACTGAGGAACACCCGAACATCTTCAGAGTGCCATTTTTGTCTTGCAGCATTTTTCGTTGGATACCTAGGCTATGGGATTGTTCGTCGTTTTACACCTTTTAATTTGTTATCAAAGTGATGTGTTTGGTGAGGTTTGAGCGCTTGAAGGTAGCAGACTCAGAAAATATTAGCGACACCTGTACCGAAGCATGCGTGAACGACATAAACAACATAACCAACATTTTAGGTTAAGGATCCACGTCATTCAGAAACAAAAACGTGGCCAAACCGTTCGACCGTCAGGGCTTGTCGTGCATGGCATGTACGTCGGTGGATTACTGTGGTCGGTAGTAGTGTTGTACCGGACCCAAGAAGAACCGAATCCGTAGTTCTCTCATGTAAGACTGCGCCGTTCGCTATGGCGCGTGTTAACCGTTAGCGTTACACCGGTCCACATCGTCGTAGCTTGACGAGACTGGCCCATCCGGTTGGTAGAAAGGCGTCTCGCTGTGCAGGGACCACGAAACCTACGGTAGAGACGCCAAATTTGCAACCTATATTATCAGCGGCTCGAAGCCACTTGTGCGAGTGGCTACGTGGCTACCCTACTTATTTGCAGTCTCAATCATTTGCATTTGTGCTGGTTCGTGTCGCGATATGCACCAACGCCATGGAGTGAGGTGCAAAGCGGCTCACTCAAGCGGCCAAACCTCGGTAGTGCTAATTGGGGTATAATACTATAATACCGTAACCTTGGTCGGATCGACACTCGACGGTCTATACGAGTCGTAGCTGCCGATGTGGAAAATTCTGACACTAACCACAGCCCTGGATGGCCTAGCTGCTAAACTGAACTGAAAATTATCACTTTACATAAGCACATTCCCCCCATCCCGCCCATGCTCTCACCACAGGAAATACCGAGAATATTGGAAATCCAACGCTTGGAGTCACCTTCGGCCTGGCCGCAGCTGGCGTATTGCTAGGCATGCTCCAGGCAGGGGTCGTTCTAGTTTTCGCACGCGAAGCCGGGGACGGCCCCTTTTACAAACGCCTGCACATTTGTGTCTGCAGCACTCGCAGCAAGCCCGTCAGCGGGAGTTCAATGTCACAACCCCCGAGGCCGATTGCACGGGCCCCCGTACGAGTAGCGGCTCCTGCTTCCCAGATCCCGGTGGCCAGCCCATATGTCGAGCCACCGATACCGACACCGGGCTTCGGCATCGAACTGGGGACTCAGCCGGTGCAATTGTCAGTAGCGACAGCGACTTCGGCCGTTCAGCCCGTAGTGAGGAGTCAGACTGTTCAGTCACCAGTGGCCACCCTGGCTGTTGAGCGAGAAGTATCTAGTCCGGCGGTTGAGCGAACAGTAGCGAAGCAAGCCGTGCCGCCGGTTGGCACGAGTCCGACTGTTGAGCTCGCTGTAAAGAGTTCGCCTGTTCAGCCCCCGGTACCGAGCAAGACTGTCGAGCCTGCACCCGTAGCGGGCGAGATTGATCAGTCACCAGTAGCGAGCAGCTCGACTGTTCAATCCGCAGCAGTACCGAGCCCGGCTGTTCAGCCCGCAGTGGCGAGCCCGGCCGTTCAGTCACCCGCATCAAGTACGTCAGTTCAGTCCGACGTTGCGAGTCCGGCTGTTCAGCCCGCAGAAACGAACCCAGCTGTCCAATCCGCAGTTGCAAGCCCAGCAGAAGCGAGTCCGGAAATTTAGCCCGAAGTGGAGAGTACGGCCGTTCAACTCGCAATAGTGAGCACTGCTCTCGAACACCCGTTTGCGGGCCCGGGTGTCGAGCGCGCAGGACCGAGCCTGTCTTTCTCGACGTCTGTAGCGAGCCCAGCAGTTCAGTCCGCAGCAGAGACACCAGCTGTTCAGCATCCAGAAGCGAGCCCAGAGTGACGGCGGATATTTGGCTCAAGTAACCCTGTACCGCTGACAGCTTTTAGTACACCACAGTAAGTCCATGCAAGCTGTCCCCAACAGACTAAGGCTGTTAGGGCTCGCGCAAGTGCCCGGTCAATTTGGTTGCTATCTTAAACCAAGGCTAGGATAAGGGGATAGTATCATACTCCCAGTTTCATTACCGACCATATGGTACTCGCACGAGTGGCTCTGTACGTCGCTATACCGGACTTGGGACAGTATTTTGTTGGCGTAGCATAACAAACAATTCCATGTCCCGGCGGTTCATGTCGCAAAATAAAAAAAGCGCAAAAACATTAAAACTGTGGACGCGTGCTGCGATAGAGGTAGCACTTTCCGGATTATTTGTTTCTGAATGACGGCGCTCCTTAACCCAAAATCGTC
>JAYJMJ010264679.1:0-13882 GCA_036873875.1 Laminaria ephemera | reverse complement strand
CGCATCGTCGGCGGTGGAGTTGTGGTGGCGTTGGGAATTGTTGCCGCGCTACTCACCTAGGTGTCGTTGTCGACGCTCGGCGGAAGCCTCTTTGTGGTGGTCCTTATTGTGGGCGGACTAGCGGTGGTCTTTGGGCCGTGGATCTATGTGCTGCTCACCGACCTGGCCGATGAGCGTCGTAAACGAGTTCGCTCCGACGAGCGGGCCGATCTCGCCGCCCACCTCCATGACTCGGTGCTCCAAACTCTGGCGCTCATTCAGCGCACCGACGATCCGGCCGAGGCAGCGAGCCTGGCCCGTCGTCAAGAACGCGAGTTGCGGTCCTGGTTGTATGCCCGGCCCGAATCCTTTGTCCATGCCGAGGTCGACCTCACCACATTGTTCGAGTCGGCAGTCTCCGATGTCGAGGAGCGCCACCAGGTGCCGATCGAGCTCGTGGTGGTCGGCGATGTGGTTGTTGACGATTTCGTCGTCACCTTCGCCAAAGCCGCCCGTGAAGCCATGGTGAATGCGTCCAAGTTCTCCGGTAGCTCACAGGTGTCGGTCTTCGTCGAAGGCGAGGAAGGCCAGATAGAAGTGTGGGTTCGCGACCGCGGGCAAGGCTTCGACCCCGAGAGCATCGGCAGCGACCGGCGCGGTATCCGCGACTCGATTGTCCGTAGAGTCGAACGAATCGGTGGCACATCGACCATTACCTCGGAGCCCGGCGAGGGCACCGAGGTGTATCTCATTCTTCCCGCAGCACGAAAGGCCGCATCATGAGCTGGCAACCCCGAGTGGTAATCGTCGACGATCACGAGTTGGTCCGCTCTGGCGTGCGCTCGTCGCTCGGCGATGCCGTGCACGTTGTTGGGGAGGCTGGCGATATCGCCGAGGCGGTCGAGGTGATTCTCGATACCAACCCCGACGTCGTGCTGCTCGATGTTCACTTGCCAAGCGGTACCGGCGGTTCGGTTATCTCGCAGGTGGTGGCCGAAGGCAACGAAGCAAAGTTCTTGGCATTGTCGGTGAGCGACGCTGCCGAAGATGTCATTGGTGTTGTTCGGGCTGGGGCCCGTGGTTACGTCACCAAGACCATCAACGGCGAAGAATTGGCCGGGGCGATCATTCGTGTTGCCGAGGGCGATGCGGTGTTTTCGCCCCGCTTAGCCGGGTTTGTGCTCGATGCGTTCGCTACATCCGAGCCGGCCCCTGTCGACCCCGAACTCGATCAGCTCACGAACCGCGAGCGCGAAGTCATGCGGCTTCTCGCTCGCGGCTACGCCTATAAAGAGGTGGCCTCGAAGCTCGATATCTCGGTGAAGACGGTCGAAACGCATGCGTCGGCGGTGCTGCGAAAGCTGCAACTTTCCAACCGACATCAGCTCACTACGTGGGCAGCGAAGCGGAAGATCGTCTGACCGATTTTCGTCTGACGGGCCGGAGTGGCCGGTAAATGGGGATCCCGCGTCAAAGACCCGGGTATTGTCTGCGGTTATGGCTTCACGCGACCCTTTCTCCGAACCGTTTGGCACGCTCTTTAGCGAGAACTTCACCACTGCCGTTGGCGTGGGTGCCGAGTACACCTACAGCGGTTCGGTAGAGCCGTTGCGCGACCTGGCGCTTTCGCCGGCCACTCACGCCCTGCACTATGGGTCCACGTGTTTCGAAGGCCTCAAGGCGCATCGCCAACAAGATGGCAGCGTGGCGATCTTCCGGCTCGACGATCACGTTGCACGGTTCCGGCAAAGCATCGAGAAGCTCTACCTCGGCGTTCCCGATGCCGACCTCATTCGCAAGATGATCACCGACGCCGTGGCCTCTAACGCCGCCGACTGTCCGGATTCTCCCGGCTCGCTCTATATACGACCAACCATGATCGGCACCGAGCCAAATATCGGCGCAGCAGCTACGCCGAGCAAAACCACGCTGCTCTACATTCTCAACAGTCCGGTCGGCGACTACTTCGCTGGCGGCATTCGGCCCCTCACCCTCCTGGTCGAAGGGACAACCCCCCGCACCACACCGCAGTTCGGCATGGTGAAGTCTGGTGCCAACTACGTCATGGCTCTCGGGGTCACCCTCGACGCCAAGCGCGATCATGTTGCCGACCAGGTCTTGTTTGCCACGAACGGCGATATCACCGAGACCGGTGCGTCCAACTTCTTCCTCGTGAACGACAACCAACTCGTTACCCGCAACCTCGACGAGTCGTTTCTCCATGGAGTGACCCGTTCGTCGCTCATTACTCTCGCCGCCGACCTGGGCTATGAGGTCGAGGAGCGGGCTCTTTCGGTTGACGAACTCGTAGCCTGGGGCGCAGATGGGGGCGAGGTATTCCTGTCGGGCACCGCTGCTGTTGTTGCCCCGGTCGGCACCGTCATCGTCGAAGGAGACCGTGTGCAGGTAGGCGACGGTCAGCCCGGCGCCAATACGCTCAAGTTGCGCGACGCGCTCACAAGCATTCAGATCGGTGCCGCCGAAGATACTCACGGCTGGATGGCATCGGTATGAGCGTCAAGATCAGCCCAGAAGAACTCGCCGCAAAGGCCGCCGACTACGGGTCGGCCGCATTCGTCATCACCACAAAGTCCGACGGTACCTCGCACGTGACCCACCAGCTGGTTGCTGTGGCCGACGGTGTGGCCTCGTGCCCCGCCGGTAAGGGAACTCGCGCCGCGGTAGCTGAACGCCCAAGTGTGGTGTTGCTTTGGCCGCCAAACAACGAGCAGTCGATGAGTCTGATCGCCGACGGTCAGGCCACCGCTACCGACGAGGGTCTCAGCATCGCTATCACCGGCGCTGTGCTTCACCGCCCGGCCGAAGCCGAGTCCTGCTAACCCCAAAACGCAAAAACTCGTGACACTCGGCGACAATAATTGTCGCCCTGTGCCACGAGTTCTCGTCCGTGCGGATTAGTTGTACTGGAACCAGCCGTTGCAGTGAAGCGTTTCGCTCTGCTTTTCACCGGTGTTGCAGCTGTTGGAGGGGTTCCAGCTGCCTTTCGAGCGAACGCCTGGGTCTTCGGTCTGATACGTCACGCCGTCAACGACGATGCGGTCTACTCGAAGGTTGCGGTCGACCGGCGGCGCATAGAGGTCATTGAGGAAACGAATTCGTAGCTGTGACGACGAGAGTTGGCCGGTGTGACGGTAGGTGAACTCGTGGTACCGGGCGGCGTTGGCATTGCCACCGACGGTCCAGGTGCTCACCGTCTTGCCATCGATTCGGAGATCCATAATCTCGTCGCCGTTGTTGCCGGCGGCGTAGATGTGAACGATCGAGTCGGCTTGGGTATCGATCTCGGCCTCAGGCCCCCGGGGCTCGACCGTTGTTGTCGGCGCCGGCGAGGTGGTGGTGGTCGGTGTTGTGTTCTGGTTGTCCGGAGCTACAGCGGCGAATTGGAAGTAGCCATTGCAAGCGAGATGGTCGGTCTGCTTGTTGCCCGGGTTGCACCCACTGTCGAGGGTGTAGCCACCCTCCGAGTACACGGCCGGGTGGGTGCTGGAGTAGTAGTTGCCGTTGAGTTCGATGCCCGGAATTTCGAGGTTTCGATCGAACGAGCCGTCATCGTTGCGGAAGTCGTTGAGGAAGTTGAGACGAACCTGGCCGGGGTTGACGGTTCCGGCGTAGATGTACTCGAACCGCTGTGTCTGGTTGGAGCCGAATTGGACCTTTACATCGAACTCGGCGATGACTCGGTCGCCAATTTGGAGCTGCAGTCGCTCGGTCCCGGTTTGACCAGCGGCGTAGATAACCACCGTGGTTGCATCGCCCGAGGGTGAGGATGAGGGTGCGACTGTCGCCGGGGGAGTAGATGTCGCTGGGGGAGTGGAAGTTGTCGGGGCAGCGGATGTCGTTGGGGGAGTAGAAGTCGTTGAAGGAGCGCTTCCGCCGCCCGTGGCTGCAAGGAATGCTTTTTCACCGGGTGACCAGAACGTTGAGAACACCTTTGCGGTGCCGCCTCCCAGGCTTCCGAGTGCGCTTCCGCTGGCCCACTGCCATCGTTCGTTGTTGCCGAACATGATGGCCGATACTCCCGCGTTGCGGGCGGCTTGGACATCGGCCGCGATCTCGTCAGCAGTTGGAGGATTACCTGGACCGTGCTCCGGGCAAACGGGCCAGTCGGGTTCGACTGCTTCGTAGCGCATCTCTGCGGCCCACACCGGCTTGTCGGTGCTTGCTACTACCCGTTTGAGGTCGCGTTCGGCGCCGCTGGCGTTGATGCAGTGGCCGGTCTGGGGTGACAGAAAGTCAACCCATCCTTCGTTTGCGAATTGGAGGTGGCGGTCTTGGGTTCCGGCCGTGTGATAGGTCATCCGCTGCCAGCCGCCGTCGGTTTCGAGGCCAGCGGCCATGTTGCGCCAGATGTTGACGTCTTCCCAATCGCAGAAGTTGTCGCCGCCAAGGACCCACGCGTCGATGGCGGGGTGATCAGCAAACTTGCGAGCAATCTGCTGCCCGAGCCAGTAGGCATTCCAGCTCTTGAGTGGCCCGGCGCCGCTACCGTTGCAACCTCGACTCAAGTCGTTGAGGTAGAACACTCCCCAAATCGGGACGAGCCCGACCTTGAGTCCGCGGTCGCTGGCCATATCGAGGATCGTGCGAACGTGGGCGGCGTGGCCGTCGTTGAGTTGGAACTGGCCATCCTGCAAGCTCGCCGTCTGATGCCCAGAGCCGGGGCTGGTGGCATACATGCCACCGCCGGTGTGGTTGAAGAGCGAAAGCCAGAGGCCGGTGTAGCCAGCATTCTGAATATGGTCGAGGTAGGTGGCGGCTTCGCTCTGGTTGGCCCAGAACGGCAAATCCCACGCCGTGTCGTAAATCGGCAGTGCCGCTGCTGACTCGGCGGTTCGTTGATCCGATGTCACGCCAATAGTGGCGAGCAAGGACCCGAAAACAGCGAGTAGCAGGAAGATGCGGAGGCCGCGAAAGGTAGCAGTCATGCCACATTTCTATCCAGGCAAGAGTGGTTTTCCTTGCGTAGATCTTGCAGCAGTGGGCGCGGCAGGCGCCATCCCTACGCCCGCTTGGTGAAAACAACGTTCGAACACCGAAATTGGTCGGGGTGAACGTTAGATGTCGGTTGGGTTACGACACTTGGGCAGAAATTTTCCAGCGGTGAATGTCAATCTCTTCGCGTGCGGCCGCCAAGGCGAGCTGATCGCCCGAGGCGGCGGTTGCGGCGAGCCCAACGATTGCCCCACCTGAGCCCGCGTAGTTGGCAGCAAGTCCACAGGAACGAGCGAGATCGATGAGCCGAACATGGCTCGGCGATAAGTCGCTGATGCTGGATCGGAGGTCGAAGCTCTCGTTCATTGCGAGGCCGAGTTGTTTGAGGTCGCCGGTCTCGATTGACCGTTCAGCAGTGGTGGCCGCTCGGGCGAGCGATCGCATCGCGTTGTGAACGTCGCGGTCTCCGTCGTCATAGCGTTGGCGGAGTTCACCGTGATAGTTCTGGCTCGGTTCTGCAGCGGCCGTGTCATACAGCACCACAAGGTCGAGTTCTCGCCGTGGTTCGAGGGTGCGAGTTGTGAAGGGAGGGGGTTCGTTGCGCCGCCCAAAGGTCATTCCCTGAATCCCGCCGAAGGTCTGGACCACTCGGTCTTGAAGGCCAGCCGTAATGCCGAGGAGCTTCTCGACGGCCAGCGCCATCTGTGGCATCTGAGCGGGTTCGATGATTTGTTTGTTCGCGGCGGCAAGGGCTTGGAGCGTGGCGATGACAAGTGCACTTGAGCCCGACAGCCCAACCGACCTTGGGATCGAGGTGGTCCATTGCACCGAGCAAGGCGTTACCGGCCAGCGCCGGGCGGCTACTACTAGGGACGCAAGAAACAGTGCCGCATCGCCGGTGTCATTGAGGTTGTCGTGCCCGGCAACGTCGTCGATGGTTGCAAACTCCGAGCCGACGACCTGAAAGCTCGTGGCGAGTTCGACCGACACGGACGCTTCGAGGTGAGGAACCACGGTGGCCACCACCCGCCCCCCGTATCCGTCGGACGGGTTTCCGGCGAGAGCGACACGGGCTGGAACCGTTGCTGAGAATGTGGTCACGGTGTGTCTGCATCCA
The DNA here is from genome assembly GCA_036873875.1 of Laminaria ephemera. NCBI lineage: Eukaryota > Phaeophyceae > Laminariales > Laminariaceae > Laminaria > Laminaria ephemera. Next base: position 7,833 of record JAYJMJ010264679.1, on the reverse strand, counting down.
TATTCTTTGCCCTCGGGATCATCCGGTGGCTCCCTCGGGAAGCCGCAACTTCAAAAACTCTGCCAGATCCATGAGCGCATCGCGGAGCTGGCACCGGCTTTTGCCGGTGCCAGCCCTTCAGGGGTTGTTTCAGTTGTTCAACTTTTGAGTGGTGTGGGTGTTCAGTAGCCGGTTATGGCTTTGTGGCTCCCGTCTCGCAATTGGTCTTGGCTTTGGCTCGGGTACAGGTGTCGGTGCCTTCGCCGCCGTCGATGCTGTCCCGACCAGGACCACCCGTCAGCACATCGTCCTCGGCGCCGCCATCGATGGTGTCTTTTCCGCCAGCACCATTCATCTTGTCCTTACCAGCGCCACCATTCATGACGTCAGCACCCTTACCGCCGTTGATGTTGTCGTTCCCGGCGTCACCGTTCAAGGTGTCGGAGCCCTTGCCGCCCTTAATGCGGTCGTTGCCCTCGCCACCATTGATCGTGTCGGCACCCGAACCGCCATTGAGGCGGTCGTTTCCGTCGCCGCCGTTGATGACGTTCTTGCCAGCCCCGCCCTTGGCGAGATCGTTTCCGTCGCCGCCAAAGATGGTGTCGTCGCCGATTTGGCCTGACAGTTCGTCGTTTCCGTCGCCGCCATCGATTACATCGTCGCCGTCGCCGCCATTGATGATGTCATTGCCACCAAGGCCACAAATAACGTCGTCCTTGTCGGTGCCGGAAAGCGTGTCATCGCCAGCGGTCCCCACAATGGTGCACGTGTCGCCATTCTCGGCCCGTTCGGTACCGGGCGTCGGAATTACGATTACCGGAGGTTCACCAACAACCCGGTCATCGGTGTCGTCACAGGAGTTACCAATACCGTCAAGGTCGTCGTCTTTCTGGCCCCTATTGAAATCTTCGGGGCAGTTGTCGTCGACATCGGCGATTCCGTCCTTGTCGGTGTCGGTGTCATCTTTCGGGTCGCACACATCGCCGATTCCATCGCCATCAACATCGGCTTGGGTTGGATCTGACGCCTCGACGCAGTTGTCGTCGACATCGGCGACACCGTCTTTATCGGTGTCGGTGTCATCCTTGTCGTCACACGCATCACCGATTCCGTCACTGTCGATGTCTTCCTGACCAGGATTGTTCTCGTCGAGACAGTTGTCGGTGATGTCGAGAACCCCGTCGTCGTCATCATCGTCACAGGCATCGCCCCTGCGGTCGTCGTCCTGGTTGGCTTGATCGGCATTCGCTACACCTGCACAGTTGTCGCGAGCGTCGGGGATGCCGTCCTCATCGCGGTCACGGCCGTCTTCGCTGTCACACGCATCGCCGGTGCCGTCGCCATCGACATCGGCCTGGTCCGTATTTGCTGCAAAGACGCAGTTGTCTGATCCATCCAGAACGGTGTCGTTGTCATCATCGGGATCGCACGCATCCCCGAGCGAATCGCCGTCGTTGTTGGCCTGATTTGTGTTGCTCGTTGTCTGGCAGTTGTCGGAGCCGTCGAGGATGCGGTCGTTGTCATCATCGGCATCGCATGCGTCACCCGACCGGTCGCTATCGGTGTCTTTCTGAGCGGCGTTCTTGGTTGTCTGGCAGTTGTCGGAGCCGTCTCGGATGCCGTCGTTGTCATCATCGGCATCGCAAGCGTCGCCGGATCCATCGCGATCGGTGTATACCTGATCGCGGTTAGAGACACGCAGGCAGTTGTCGTCGCGATCCTCAACGGTGTCGCCATCAGCATCGAACACCCGGTCATCGACCTGATCTTCACCATCGTCGACGCCATCGCGGTCAGTATCGGGGCGGCCGACAACAGCGAACGGAAGCACATTCGCTCCCTGCTCGGTGATGATCCCGCTTTTGTTCTCCACAGCGAAACTGGTGACCGTTACAAATTTTGGTCGTGGAACCGGGTTGACTTCGATTTCAGTGTCAATGATTTGGGGTCCGCTTATGAATTCCCACTCGTCGTCGGTGACCACAACCCGATAGGTGTAATCGCCGGCCACAAGTTTCCCTGTGTTAAGCGCCAGCGTGTCGGGCTCGATATCGCCAGTGTCATTTGTGTCGGCCTGAACCACGACTCCACCGTTGCTGTTCAAGATTTGAACAGTGGTGTTGCACTGATCAAAGAGGCCGCTGGAGCACTCGCCGTACCCGAACATCCTTACGCCTGCGTCGAGAATATCGACGTCGGTCGAGAACCGGATCAAGAAAGCCCGGTTGTCCTGCTCCTCAGGATCTTCACCAAAAGACAGACGTGGTTTGTCGCTACTTGAATCCTCAGGGTCAGACCCGTCGGCGAAACTGGAAATCAGCAGGAAGTCCAGCCGGCTCGCGGCCGCGGCTTGTGGCGGGGCAATCAACGCCGTGGCAAGTGTGGCGCCGACTATTGTGAGGGCCACCACAATTCGCACGAAAATCATGAACGGCGATGTGCGTGAATGCCGTCCTGCTCGTGTTCGGATACTTGGCTTGTGTGTCATATCTGCTCCTTGTAGCGACCCGCCAAACGAGTCTCTGTTGTGTTGATTCCCAACCTAGAAAGGCACGTAACGAGGCGATGTCGTGCAGCTGACACTCGGTGGCAAGAGCTGAAAAAGCTCGGTCGGCAAGCAGGGCGCGTCAGTTCCGTGCACCGGCAGGGCCAGGGTGCAGCGGCTGGCGAAACCGGCCATAAACGCGCCGAAGCCCGGACGATTTCCGCCGGAAGGTGAATGGCAGAAACCGTCCGGGCCGGAACTCTTGGGCAGTTGGTGGAATGCCCAAGAAATTGATGAACCACCGGTGGAGGTCAGGAGAGGTTTGGCCCCACCGGGCTCATCGTCGTCGATTGAAGGCGGCAAGCCGTCCGGGGAACAGTCGGCCTACCCAGCCTTCAGTCGTCGTACAGGCTTGAACCCTCGTCGGATTCAGCTGGTGCAGCGACAGTCCCATCTTTGATGAGTCCGCCTTGGGGGTTGATGAGGAACCAGACGTCGCCTGATCCTTGGCCGTTGGTGTCGCCGGGGGCTCCGTCGCCGGCGAAGAGGTAGAGGGGCCAGACTCCGGCGCTTAGTTGGTAGGTGCCGTCGGAGCGGGTTGCGACGGAGAAGATTGCGGGGTCGAGGCCTTCGGGGAGTTGTGGGGAGTCCACAAATATTGGGGGCCAGGCGTCGGCGCAGGCGTCTTCGCAGACTGGGATGCCGTCTTTGTCGTCGAGGAATCCGTAGAGGGAGAGGCCTGCGGCGTCGACGAGTTGGTCGCCGAGTTCGCCTGTTGCGACGCTGGCGAGGGCTGCGGCGGCTGGTTCGGCTGCTGCGGGTTCTTCTGTTGCGGTTTCGGCGCCGTCGAGTAGGCGTCCGTCGGAGCCGGCGACGAACCAGACGTCGCCTGATCCTTGGCCGTTGATTTCTCCGCCTGAGAGGTCTCCGCCGAAGTAGTAGAGGGGCCATTTGCCGGCGACGAGTTGGAGGGTTCCGTCGTCTCGGGTTGTGGTGTTGAAGATTCCGGCGTCTAGGCCGGGTGCGACTCCCCAGTTGGCGGGAACGATGAGTGGTGGCCATGCTTCGGCGCATGTGCCGGTGCAGACTGATGCTGCTGCGGTGTCGTTTAGGAAGCCGTAGAGGGTGAGGCCGCGTTCGCCGACGAGGGCTTCGCCGACTTCGGTTTCGCCGACGGTTACGACGGCGATTGTTGCGGTGTCTGCCGCAGCAGCCGGGGCTACGGTTTCGGCTGGGGCGGCTGCCGCCACTGTTGCGGCTGGGGCTGCCGCATCGACTGGCGCAGCGATTGGAGCGTCTGCACCACCGCACGCTGTGAACAACAACGATCCCGCAAACAACCCACCAACAAATTTCCGATACATCTGACCTTCTCCTCGAATGTGATCACGTCTTCGGGACGTTCCCGCTGACACGTTCTGACTGTTCATTGCCTGTACTTCCTCGGTTGGCTTCATTGCACGACCAACGTTCCGGTCATCGAGGGATGAATCGAACAGAAGAACGGGTACGAACCAGGCGCCGCCGGGGCGTTCACCGGCCCAGTTGCGCCGCCACCGAGGTTGCCGGTGTCGAACGATCCGTCATTCGCCGTGAGTGTGTGGGGCACACCATCAGCGTTGGTCACGGTGATCGCCTGGCCAGCCGCCACATTGAAACTGCCAGCGAACGCAAAGTCTGCGATGTTGATTTTGGCCTCGGGTGCTGCGACCGGAGCCGCCGCAGCAGGAGCAACCGTTGCCACGGTGCCGTCAGCCGCAACGGCGTCTGCCGCCCACGCCGTGGTTGGCGGAGCCGCGGCAGGTGCGACCGTTGCAACCGGAGCCACAGCGGCAACCGGTGCCGCCGACGGTGTTCCGGGACCCCGGGCTAAGAGGACGCCAGCGACGATTGCGCCGACCAAGCAGATCAGCAGTGTTGGAGAGAGTTTAAAAGTCATTGTTTTGTTCCGTTCTTGTAGAAGTTGAAGCGATATCAAAGCGATACCGAAGAGTTGGGGAAGAGAGAAGAGTTGGGGCAGGGGAAGAGATAGGGGTCGATCGTTTAGACCGGGCACGGGAAGTGCAACGGTTCATACGCCGGGGAACCCCTTCGTCTGGAAGAACCACAGGGATGACGACCACCAGATGGCAGTCAGCAGCGTGACGAGCAGGCCGCCCATGGCCGGAAGAGCCCAGCCCGGCATGCGCTTCGAGTGCAGGACGAGCATCTTGGTTGTAAAGGCGCCGTAGAACGCACAACCCAAGATCGAGTGCACAAACACTCGGGTCTCATAATCCTGGAACCCGAGTGCCCAGAGGCAGTGGTACGCCACCGGCAGCGTGAACAAAAAGGCCACGGTGCCAAGCCAGCGGTGCGTCGCTGGGATCCAGCCCGGAGCCGATCCGGCTCCGGGCAACTTTCCCCACATCCAGAGCGCCGAGGTCAGCTGCCCAAGGCCGAGCGCCGCGGCCACCGTGGCGAACCAGGCCTTCATTGGAAGCACTGCGGGGAATCCGAATGTGGTGATTCCTTTACCAGTTGGCGTATGGACCTTGCCATACACCCCGAGGGCCACTGACACAGCGCCACCGATTGCTGCTGCTATCAGCAGTGCTGTGACTGCGCTGCCCGCCCCCTTGGTTTCGCTCGACGGGGAGTCGGAGAACTCCGCCTGTTCATCATCTGGTTCAACATTGATTGACACCATCACTTTCACCTTCCTAAGTAGTCGTGATTCGGTTTTCGCAGCCGCATACAGCGGCCTGAAATGAACTTACGAAGGACGGGTTGGCCACGATGTCGGTTAGCCGATACTTGGGACAGGTTCGCGATAAACCTTCGTCGCAGCGAGAACGGGTCGACTCCAAAAACGCGCCAAAATGACCCGCCAAAATGACCGCCAAAACCAAGAGGCGGCGGGACCCTTGGGTCCCGCCGCCTCATCTAGTTTTAGTACTTTCTGTTGCTGACCTACTTGCTTAGGTGCCTACTTGATGAGTCCGCCTTGGGGGTTGATGAGGAACCAGACGTCGCCTGATCCTTGGCCGTTGGTGTCGCCGGGGGCTCCGTCGCCGGCGAAGAGGTAGAGGGGCCAGACTCCGGCGCTTAGTTGGTAGGTGCCGTCGGAGCGGGTTGCGACGGAGAAGATTGCGGGGTCGAGGCCTTCGGGGAGTTGTGGGGAGTCCACAAATATTGGGGGCCAGGCGTCGGCGCAGGCGTCTTCGCAGACTGGGATGCCGTCTTTGTCGTCGAGGAATCCGTAGAGGGAGAGGCCTGCGGCGTCGACGAGTTGGTCGCCGAGTTCGCCTGTTGCGACGCTGGCGAGGGCTGCGGCGGCTGGTTCGGCTGCTGCGGGTTCTTCTGTTGCGGTTTCGGCGCCGTCGAGTAGGCGTCCGTCGGAGCCGGCGACGAACCAGACGTCGCCTGATCCTTGGCCGTTGATTTCTCCGCCTGAGAGGTCTCCGCCGAAGTAGTAGAGGGGCCATTTGCCGGCGACGAGTTGGAGGGTTCCGTCGTCTCGGGTTGTGGTGTTGAAGATTCCGGCGTCTAGGCCGGGTGCGACTCCCCAGTTGGCGGGAACGATGAGTGGTGGCCATGCTTCGGCGCATGTGCCGGTGCAGACTGATGCTGCTGCGGTGTCGTTTAGGAAGCCGTAGAGGGTGAGGCCGCGTTCGCCGACGAGGGCTTCGCCGACTTCGGTTTCGCCGACGGTTACGACGGCGATTGTTGCGGTGTCTGCCGCAGCAGCCGGGGCTACGGTTTCGGCTGGGGCGGCTGCCGCCACTGTTGCGGCTGGGGCTGCCGCATCGACTGGCGCAGCGATTGGAGCGTCTGCACCACCGCACGCTGTGAACAACAACGATCCCGCAAACAACCCACCAACAAATTTCCGATACATCACAGTTTCCTTTAGTTGAGGGGCCCACCTTCGAGCCCAGTTCTTCGAAACAGCGAGCTTGATAGCCGCCGTGTGATGACCATACGGAACCGGCGAAACCCGACATGTCGGCCGCCCGACAGTGGGGGACAGGTCGATAAAAACCCGGTGTCAGAAACTCTTCCGGTTGGCATGAGTTTTGGCACTTTTAGCCGATGAGGAACGAGTCGGATCAGTCCCACCGACGGGACAACACACAGCAGTTCCAAGAACATTCTCTTGATTCGACCAGCTCGCTGACCTCCCAATATTTAGTGGAAATTCGCCGGGCTGTGAACGAGTATGGATGAAAGGAGCGGTGATCACGGTGGCAGAATTCGTCGAGGGAATTCTTGAGTTCCCAACCATTCTGTTCACCGTTGCCTTCGCCTGTTCGTTTCTTTTCTTCACGTTGACCACACTTCTTGGGTTCGGTGCTGATGCCGGGTTCGACATCGATGCCGATGTAGGTGGCGACTTCTTCTCGAACCTCGGGCTAGCCGGGCTTCCGATTGCACTCACGGCCACGCTGGTTTCCTTGTTCTCGTGGTTCGCCAGCTTTCTTCTGATGACCATCGTCGGTGACCGCGACAACACCTTGCTGATCGTGGCGAGCCTCGTGGTCATCGTCCTATCGCTCGTGGCAGGCGTCATTGCCGCCAGCATCGTCGGCCGGCCGGTGGGTAGAGCGTTCGCCGCCGGGGCTGGACGTCGCCGCGGAGACCTCGCAGGCCAACTCTGCACCATCACCACTCTCAAAGTGACCGGGTCGTTCGGGCAAGCCGAAGTACCTGACCCAGGTGGAGGTTCGCTCCTTGTCCAGGTTCGATGCGCCACCGACAACGAACTCACATCCGGCGATCAAGCCCTCATCTTCGGCCACGATGCAGATTGCGACACCTACATGGTGTCGCCCGATACCGACGATCTTCGCGACTAACGCGTCCGTTTCACGCTCTGTCTCCAATTCTCCCGATTTCTCCCGATTTCTCCCGATTTCTCCCAGTACCAGAGTTCCCACACCAGGCTCCTCGGAGCCGAACGGGCCAACCGGCCCTTAGAAAGTGAGCAGTTCAGTGGCTAGTATTTTGATCATCATCGGCGTCGTTGTCGGCGCCCTCGTCCTCTTGGCGATTGTTATCGGAGCGCTGTTCAGCAGCCTGTTCCGAAAGGTTCCACAGGGTAAGGCGCTCGTCGTGAGCACCATGAACGACGTCGTGGTTTCCTTTACCGGCAAGCTCGTGCTGCCGGTGATCCACAAAGCCGAGATCATGGATACCTCGGTCAAGACCATCGAGATCGACCGGCGCGCCACCGAAGGCCTGATCTGTCGCGACAATATTCGCGCCGACATCAAGGTCAACTTCTTCGTGCGGGTAAACAACGCCGAAGAGGACGTCATCAAGGTGGCCCAGGCCATCGGTGTCGACCGGGCCAGCCAGCAAGAGACCCTTGAAGAGCTGTTCACTGC
>JAYJMJ010264660.1:0-13886 GCA_036873875.1 Laminaria ephemera | reverse complement strand
CCCACTCCCCCCCTCCGCGTATTGCCGTAGCTCGGGTCGGTTGGTGTATTTGAGGATAGTGCACACATTTTTTCAGGGAGCAGAAGCGTCGCATTGTGTACATAAGTATGAGTCGTAGCCTGTTGTGAGTGCTACCGTAGCCTTTCTGCGTTTGTCTTCATCCGGTCATCCCAGCACCGGCACCCTCGAGAAGACCACCTCATCATTGCGCCGCCGACGCCTTCTTTGCACCTAATGTTCACATGCAGCATGTAAAAAGAAACGGCAAGTGTAACAACACAAACGTGCGACTTTGACACACTTGCCTTGATTGACCCGCAAGACAGTACCTGGTAGTATTCAGGGCTATAAAATACGTCGGGGGCTCAACTGAGCATCTTGCGTCGTCTTTTTATTCTCGCGCTCCGCCCACAACTATGTATGAAACTACCAGGTGCCAGCAGCCGCAGGGGAGCGTGGGTCGGCGGCGTTGCCCCCTGTTTCGCCACCCCAACCCGGCGCCAAGCCCTCCTCGGTACGACGTCGCCCTTGGCCCGAGGCAGATTGCGTATTTTCGGTAGCCAGTGGTGGTGTTATGTCATGTGCCTTTCTTTGCCTGTGGGACAAATAACGTGATGCTTCGTACATCGACTGTTTCCTTACACCGACCACATTTCGCAGGCGATAACGGCGTTAACCCCAGGTGGAGCCAGCAGCAGCAGCAGCAGCAGCAGCAGCAGCAACGGTGGCAGCAGCGGCACCAGCAGCACAAGCGGCCCCAGCGGCAAAAGCAACGGCAGCAGCAGCAGCGGCACCAGCAGCACAAGCGGCCCCAGCGGCAGCAGCAGCATCAGCAGGAGCAGCAGCATCAGCAGCAGCAGCAGCAGCAGCAGCAACAGCAACAGCAGCAGCAGCGGCGCAGCCGTCACAGCCGCCGCCACTACTGCCGCCCTCTCGCAACAAGAATATCAGGGGATGTGCAAGAAACAACCCCGAGGTTCGGGTTCGACCTCCCCATCGTCATCAAAGACACCTTCGACGGGGCTATCGTCCCTTTTCTCCACCGCCGCCGCTGAAACGGGTAACGCCAACTTTAGCGGAGGGGGGGGGGTGGTTGCTAGCGGTCCCTCTCGTTTAGATGGAGGCGTTGCAGCGGGGCAGGAGGTTAGGGACGGGAGAAGGGTTAGCCCGCCAAATGCCAGCCTGAGCGGAAGGGGGGGGTCGATTTCTATCATCCCATCCTTGTTGGACGGCGGCGGGGCGAGGGTGGGGGCGGGTAGCGACGGCGGTAGCGACGCATTGTTCGGATGCGAAGCAAAGCCGTCGTCCGCAGCGGAGAGGGAGAGCGAGGGAGAGAGGGAGAGAGAGAGGGAGAGGAGGGAGAAGGAGGGGAGGGAGAGGATGGAGGGGGAGGGGAGGGAGAGGGAGAGGAAGGAGAAGGAGAGGGAGATGGAGATGGAGAGGGAGAGGGAGAGGGAGAGGGTGGGGGAGAGGAAGGAGGAGGACGAGGCGAAGAAGAAGGAGGAGGAGGAGACCAAGAAGAAAAAAGAGGAGGAGAGAAAACAGAAGAACGAGACGAAGCGCGCGAGGAAGAAGAAGCGGGAGGAAGAGGCGGAGGAGAAACAAGCGCGGTAAGACTTGGGTTGGGGTGGAGTGGGGGGAGTGCGGGATTGGGGGGGGGGGTGGGGGGGGCGTTCTTCGAAGTGATGTGGGAGGAGGGAAGGAGGAAACACCGGGGGAGGGGCGATAGCGGGGGAACGACCACTTCGTTTTGTTGTTTTTTTCGTTTTTTGTCTGACACTGCACGGTGCAAACAGAAGGCGCCCGCTAGTAAGAAGCGTCAATTTGGCGTGGAGGCTCATTTTTATATTTTTTCGCCACAATTGAGCACAGGGTACGGTTAGCTATTGCATGGGATTTCGTGTGACACTGGAGCCTGAGCACCCTTTTTTCGGTAACATCTCTAAAGTATTGTGAGAAAACCAGCCCCAATTTCTTACGGCGAATTTCTTAAGTTCAGGCGCCCTCTGTCTTCCAATCCAATACCGGTTGATTGTTCGTGCTCAGATTCATCTCTTTTTGCAGGTACGTATCAGTAACGTGAAAGCCGCGCCGAAAATGATTCGTGTGTTGACGCTGTTCATTTGTCAGCTGGGTGTGAAAGTGTGGCTCCAATGCACCGGAGGATTCGAGTGTAGCGAATAAATACATGCCATTCTTTCTCTACCACCGTACGCAATATTTTATCGTAACCTTCTATGACGCATCTCACTTTGTTTTTGTTTTTTCTCGCACGTCGTCTCCTGAAAAACAAAATCACCCCTTTAGCCGTTTCGGGACCCGTGTAACAAAAAAACGAGAAATACGATATTATCATCCGTCCAGTAAGGATGTGCGCAGTACGAGTATCACCATGCCGCACGCGTGTCGCGCAGCTCCTTATATTGCAGTCCTGACACATTCCCTACCCCAGCGATCCGGGCAGCTTCGTGGGGTCGATGCTGCTGTAATCGTCAGTTTTGTTCGACAATGTTTCCCTCTGATTTCCGGAAGGGCTTAACCCAATAACCCAATAACCCTACAACCCTCTACCTGGTATAAATTGTCTCCTATAAAACGTCTAGTAAGCGTTTGTGTCACTTAGCTTAGCTTTTTAACCGTACAGTCTAGTATAGTCTAGACTACATCAATTCATTCATTGCTTCACCCTTTTATAACGCTGTACAAATCGTATCCTATAGCAAACAATTGATGTTCCAGGTATTGTTTTACCCTACTACTTCGAAGGTATGTATCATTACCCTACAGTAGTATTATAAACCAGGTATACCTGTATGTATCCGTTTGTGTAATCCCCCCTCTCTCATGTCTTGGTTTTCCCCATTTTCTTTGTTTGTACCCCCCCCGCCCCCTCTTGATTGCGCATTGCATTATTTGTTTGATTATTCGTTTTTTTTTAGACTGGCTTTGGCGCGGATAGAGGCGAAGCGCTTAAAGGAGAAGGAGGAAGCTCAGCTGGTGAGTGGGCGGTTGAGCAAGCGAAATAAAAATGATAAATTGATGAACGAATTGCTGCTGCTGCTGCTGCTGCTGCTGTTGCTGTCGTTGTTGTTGTTGTTGTTGGTGGTGTTGGTGTTGGTGTTGCTGCCGCTGTTGCTGTTGCTGCTGCTGTTGTTGTGGTCGTCGTCGTCGTATTTGTTATTATTTTTCTTGTTATTGGAATCCCTTCCACCCACCCTATCGGCCACCGATGGCGCCCCCGCCCCCACCACCACCGTGCTCCCTAACCTTCCTAGCCTTCCTGTAGTATCCGCCGCGGCATGATTGGAAGAAGGACGAGACTGTGTGTATCGTATGCAAGACGACGAGTTCATCCAGATTGTCACAAGGGGGGAGGAGGGGGGGGAGGGGGTTGTGCGTGGTGTTGTAAGAAGTGATGCAATGTTGCACATCGGGGGGGGGAATGCGGGAGTGGCGGGGAAGGGGGTGCTGTAAGAAGCAGTGATTTACTACATGCGTCGGACAAAGCAGTTGATCTGGGATCCACAGTAGGTGATGCAGGTATTAAGTTCAACATTGTGCATGAAGGACCTAAGAGCGTACCATGAGGAGCCATTTAGACCCTACCGAACAGTAGGAATAATGCCACTGGTTGGGAAACTGGTTGGGAAACCTGGCGAACACAGTACACGAAACTACAGACCACATACAGCGCGCACAACACACAACACAACATCACCCGCACAACGCACAGAAGACACAACAACACAATACGCTTAACACAACACACATGTACAACACCCACCGCGCACAACAAGCACGCCACAACGCATACAACACCCCCAATACACACGTGCAGCACATAAAACACCCAACACGCGCATACAACACAAACAAAACGCACATACAACACATACAAAACGCACGTATAACACCCAGCACGAACATACAACATGTAAAAAACGCCCATACAACACATACAAAACGCACATACAACACACGCGATACGCACGCGCAACACATAAAACACCCAACACGCACATATAACACATGTAAAACGCACATACAACACATAAAACACGCACATACAACACATGCAAAACGCACATATAACATACACAAACGCACATACAACACCCCCGCGACGCGCACATACAGCACGTACAACACACGCAATACGCACGTGCAACACATAAAAGCACAACACGCGCATACAACACATACAGCACACATATACAACACATGCAACACACAACACGCACATACAAATACATGCAACACCCACTACGCACATACAACACGCAAAAAAAAGCACATACAACACACAACATGCACATGCAACGCATACAATACGCACATACAGCACACACAGCACCCAACACGCACACACAACACATAAAAAACGCATATTGAATACGTACAAAACGCACATATAACACATACAACAAAACACAATACGCACATACAACACATGCAATTAGCGCATACAACACACAACACCCCATACAACACCCAACACGTACATCCCATACATGCAACACCCACTACGCGCATACAACACCCAATACGCACATAAAACACGTGCACAACGCACTTACAACACCCAACACGCACATACAACACACACAAAACGCGCATACAACACATACAACACATACAAAGCGCGCATACAACACATACAAGACGCAAATATAACACATACAACACGCACATACAGTACATATAAATACAACACGTACAAAACGCACCTACAACACTTCTGAATTCGTTATTGTCAGCGCAACCGTGCCAGATATGGTCCGCGTAGTATGCTCCCCCGCCCCGTATTTTGGTCTGTACTTCTGTTTTTTTTTATTTCTTGGGCTGTAAACAAAGTCACACTACGTGGTTAACTTTTTGTATGAATATGCGTGTTTCGCGTTCCACGATCCTTACTATGCGCGCACGATGCCGGTCTTATTTCGGGAATGAATGCGCCATGATTGTACGCTACGTACACATTGCCAAGGTCTATTGTTTGCATCTTCGGGGAGTTTTGCGTGTTTCTAGCGTAGCAAAACTTGCATGTTTTTTAATACTGCGGCCTGCCGACTGACATTGGCACACCACATAGTTGGATACTTTCTTCTTCACCCCGGTGCTCGTGATTCCGGTTCCCGCCCTTTCCCCCCATCAGAATGCTGGACGGTCGCTCATTAACGTAGCCTTTCTGCAATTGTCTTCATCTGGCCGCCCCACACCGGCACCCTCGGGAAACCCACCTCATGAATACCTCGTCGGCAGAGTACTTTGTACACATGTTCGAATGTAGCATGCAGGAAGAAAACTGCTCGCACAACAAATAGCACAAGCATCCGATTTTGATACACTTACCTTTGTTGACCGGCAAGACACAGTGGTATTCAGGGCTGCAAAATATGTCACGGACTTGACTGAGCATTTTGTTTCTCTTATGTTTCTTCTCGTGCTCCGCCCACAACCACGTATGGAACCACCAGATGGCAGCGGCCGGACGGACGCGGAAGTCAGCGGCAGTTCCCACTGCGCCACCACCCCAACCAGGCGCCAAGCCTTCCTCGGTACGACGTCGCGCGTGGCCTGAGGCAGATTTCGCGTTTTCGGTGGTCGGTGGTAGTGTCATGTGCCTTTTTTTGCCCTCGGTATCGTCAGCGCAACCGTACCAGATGTGATCCGCGTAATACGTTTCCCTTGCCTCTTATTTTGGGCTGTTCTGCTGTGTTTTGGTTCTACTTGGGCTGTAAACAAGCCACACCACGTTGTGTTTTGTGTACGAATAAGCGTGATTCCTCCGCCACGGTCCGAATTTGCGCCCAAGATGTCATTATTTTCTCGGCAATGCACCAAACTTTGATCCATCATTGTACGAAACGTACGCGTCGCCACGGCTGTTTGTTTTCATCTTCGTTGAGTTTCGATTTTCTTGTGTAGCGATACTTCGAATTACGCGAATATGGCGGCCTGCTGACAAACTGTTTTGTGCATAATGTTCGAATGCAGCATGCAAGAAAAAACCGCTCGTGCAATAAATAGCACAAACATGCGGCAATGAAACACTTGCCTTGATTGACCCGCAATACACAGTTGTGTTCAGGGCTGCAAAATTCGTCGCGGGCTCGACTGAGCATTTTATTTCGCATTTTTCTTCTCGTGCTTCGCTCACAACCACGTATGGAACCACCAGATGGCAGCGGCCGGAGGGGCGCGGAAGTCGGGGGCTGTCCCCAGTGCACCACCACCTCAAGCAGGCGCCAAGCCCTCCTCGGTACGACGTCACGCCTGGCCCGAGGCCAATTGCGTGTTTTCGGTGATCGGTGGTGGTATCATGTGCCTTTCTTTGCCCGTTTCTGAGATCGGTGTTTTCAGCGCAACCTTGCCAGATGTGGTCTTCGTAGGATTCACGCGCTCCTTCCCTCACCCCTTGTTTTGGGCTGTACCGCTGTTCTTTTTTTTGGTTGGGCTGTGAACAACAACATACCCCGTTAGTTATTTGTTATGAATGCGCGTGATTCCCCCGCCACGGTCCAAATTATGCGCTCAATATGTTCTATTTTTGGGAATGCGCCATTTTTTGGTCCATGCCTGTACGATACGTACACGTCGCCAACGCTGTTTGTTTGCATCTTCGTTGAGTTGCGTTTTTCTAGGGTAGCGAAACCTGGATGTACGCGAATATAGCGGCCTGCCAACAAACCGTTTTGTACATATATTCGAATGCAGCATGCAAGAAAAACGGTTCGTATCATAGCACAAACATCCGACTTCGACAAACTTGCCTTGGCTGACCCGCAAGACAGTACCTGGTAGTATTCAGGGCTGCAAAATACGTCACGGGCTCAACTGAGCATCCTACTTTGCGTTTTCTTCTGGTGCTCCGCCCACAACCACGTATGGAACCGCCAGATGGCAGCGGCTGGAGTGGCGCGGAAGTCGGCGACGGTTCTCATTGCGTCGCCACCCCAATCAGGCGCCAAGCCCTCCTCGGTACGACGTCGCGCGTGACCCGAGGCAGATTGCGTGTTTTCGGTGACCGGTGGTAGTGTCACGTGCCTTTCTATGCCCGCTTTAGAGGTCGGGATCGTCAGTGCATCCGTACCAGATGTGATCCACGTAGTATGCTCCCCTCGCCCCTTGTTTTGGTTTGTACTTGTGTTTTTTTGTTTACTTGGGCGGTGAACAACAATATACCACGTTATTTGTTATGTACGAATAACCGTGTTTCCCCCGCCACGGCCGAGATTACGCACGCAAGATGTCGTTCTTTTTTCGGGAATGCGCCAAACATTGTACGGCACGTACACGTCGCCAAGGCTATGTGTTTTCATCTTCGTTAAGTTTGCATTTTTCTCGGGTAGTGAATATTCGAATTACGCGAATATGGCGGCCTGCCGACAAACGGTTTTGTACGTAATGATCGAATTCAGCACGCAGGAAAAAAACGGCTCGTATACTAGCACAAATATTTGACACATTTGTCTTGACTGACCCACAAGACAGTACCTGGTAGTATTCAGGGAGGCAAAACACGTCGCGGTCTCGACTGAGCATCTTTGTTTCGCCTTTTTCTTCTCGTGCTCCTCCCACAACCACTTATGGAACCACCAGATGGAAGCGGGCGGAGGGGCGCGGAAGTCGAGGGCTGTGCCCACTGCACCACCACCTCAAGCAGGCGCCAAGCCCTCCTCGGTACGACGTCGCGCGTGGCCCAAGGCAAATTGCTTGTTTTCGGTGACCGGTGGTAGTGTCATGTGCCTTTCTTTGCGCGCTTCTGGAGTCGCTATCGTCAGCGCAGCCTTGCCTGATATGGTCCGCGTAGTATGCTTCCCTCTCCTCTTGTTTTGGTTTGTACTTCTGTGTGTTGTTTACTTGGACTGTGAAGAAAACCACACCACGTTGTATAGTTTATTTGGTATGCGCGATTCTCCCGCCACGGTTCAAATCTGCTTGCAAGAGGTCATCCTTTTTTGGGGAATGCGCCAACCGTTAGTCCACGATTGGACGCTACATACACGTCACCAAGGCTGTTAGTTTACATCTTCGGTGAGTTTCCGTTAGTCTATTAAGAGTGCAGCGAAACTTCGATGTACGCGAATATGGTGGCCTGCCGACAGCTTGCCGACAGCCGTTTGTGGACGTAATGTCGCAATGCAGCATGCGAAACAAAACGGCTTGTATAAAAGCACAAATTTGCGACTTTGGCCACAGGACAATCGAAGCCGGACCCGCTAGAAAGCAAGATGTAAGTTTGGGAAAAATGCGTCCCCGGGGTTGGAGACATCCTCCTGTTGTATAAAGTGAGATGGTAACACTCCTATCTACGTCGACCTTGCAACGCCACGGAAAATGTTTTGTAGTGCTTATTTTACCGCGGTAACTACTCTCTGCGACGAGGTGCCGCGCTGATTACAGGCGAATCAACGCGGGGATAGTAGCCCTGGGAGAGAGTCTCTGGCTGATCGCAGCAGAGAGGCCTCATTGATCCCAAACTATTTACGAATTACGCGACGACGGAATGTTACAAAATATTCATGGCTGCAAAATACGCGTCGGGCTCGACTGAGCACCTTGTTTCATGTTTTTATTCTCGTGCTCCGCCCACAACAACGTATGAAACCACCAGATGGCAGCGGCCGGAGGGTCTTGGAAGTCGGCAGCGATGCCCACTGCGCCGCCACCCCAACCTGGCGGTCAACTTCCATCGGTACGACGTCGCGCGTGGCCCGCGGAAGATCGTGTGTTTTCGGTGATCGGTTGTGGTTCCATGTACCTGTCTTTTCCCGCTTATGAGGTCGTATCGTCAGCGCAACCTTACCAGATACGGTCTTCGTGGTATGCACGCACTCCTTCCCTCGCGCCTTATTTTGGTTTGTACTTATGTTTAGTTGTTTACTTGGGCTCTGAAGAACACACACCACGTTGTATGTTTTGCATGAATAAGCGTGTTTCCGCTGCCACAGTCCAAATCATGCGCGCAAGATGCCGGCCTTATTTCGGGAATGCATCAAACATTGATCCATGACTGTATGCTACGGGCGCATTGCCAAGGCCGTTGGTTTGCCGATAGCTTTTCGAAAGCTTGTATCGTACTTCTGCGCTTTCGTACCGAGGCTTTGGTGAGACTTTTATGATCCTTTCCGTACATGTGTACGCCGCGGCCACCGCGTGCCCGAATCGTGCAGGGACGGCGGGCACCAGAGGAAGAGTTTTTCGTGAAGATGGGGTCCTCCACTCCGCCCCCTGCCATGATCGCAGGCGCTAAGGCGACGCCCGTCAAGGTGAGGTTGTCGACTTCAAACTCGGTTGACGCAGTTGAGGATAGCGCACTATGTAGTACGGTTTTCGAGCGTCAAGGCAAGGTGTACTCTACTTGCGTGGTTTCTAACTTCAGTGACGTGGGCTCTTGGTGCATGACATTCCGAATGCGGTGATGTATGGTTGTAGATTATGAGCGCAGACGACGCAGTGCCCCGCTGGGTTTCACTGCTCGGCATGGTACCCACAATGGCTGTTGCGATTGCACGACTTTGAAGCTGTAAGCAAGCGCACGTGTATTTTGAGGAATAGTTAGGTTGGTCAAGCCTTAAGCCCTGTGCTCTACTCATTGCCCCGATTTTATCGTGCCTCAGACCCGGGATCTCAAAGCAGAGCTCCCCCCACCCCCCTCCCTCGTACGGTACGCGCCTTGGGTGTTTTCGCGCGATGGGCTTAGCGTTTCCTTCGTTCGTAACCGCAAGTCGAGTTGTGCTTGCTCACGTCGTATCTGCATTAGCGTATGCGCGTTTCCGCTCGATGGTGCTCACAAGCAAACCCTCGTACAGCCTGGAATCGAACCCAGGGTTTTCGGTGTGAAGCACTCGACGTTGGCAAAATCGAACACCGGACCGACCTGCCTCTATGGAGCTAACAAGTTTCGTCGTGGTTTTCAGGGAGAAGAAGCGCAATATTGTGTACAGAAGCATGCGTCCTATCCCGTTGACAGCCAAAGAAGGAGGTGTAGTCCAGCTGAGGTCAAGGGGGATAACTAAAATTTGGAAGACTTGCGCAGATTGCTTGCCGGTGCGTAGCATCCAAATTTGGTATGTTGCAGTACATCAACGTCAGACCAACCCTTCCACGCCTCCCTCGATGCCCGCCGTCTATTGTGCTGTCGTGTGTGTATCACTACTGTAGGCGTCGTCAAAGAAATTCAAGGGCACCAGGGCGAATGACCTTCTTTGCTGTACGATTGGGCGCAAGGACCAGCGCCAAGCGGCTGGTCCGGGGTCTGTCGGGCGCTCCGACCAGGGACTCGCGGTAAGCAGACAGAGCATCGTCGAGCGTGCAGCTCTCGCACGCTCGCCCACAATCTGTTTTCGCCGTAACTTTGCTCCCGATTGCGCACGTGGGGACATTGTTGAAACAACGTACCTACTTATCGCCAAAACCGACCAAGTAAGTCGTTGCGCGACAGTGCCTGGCCCCTCAACCACTTGCCAGTAGCTTTACGAACGCTTGTATCGTAGTTCTGAACTATCGTGCCGTGGTCTAGGGAAGAGTGTTAATGTCCTGCTACCGGTGCATGAATGCCGCGTGGCCACCGTATGCCGGAATCTTGCAGGGGCGGCGGGCACCAGGGGGAGCATCTGGTCAGGGAAGGGCGTCGTCCACGCCACGACATGCCATGATCGCGGGCGCCAAGGCCAAGGTAACCATGGTACGATTGTCGACTTCCACCTCGGCTGGTGCACTTGAGGATAGCTCAATTCTGTATGTATAGCGTGTTTTTTGTTTCGTCAAGGTAAGGTGAACTACTGAATTGATTCCCAACTGCAGCGACGTGAACTCTTGGTACATGACACTCCGAGTGCGGCGATGTATAATATATCTGTAGATTAAGAGCCCAGAAGAGGCAGTACCGGGCTGGGTTTCACTGCCCAGCATAGTACCCACAAGGGTTGTTGCGATACCACGACTTCAAAGCTGTCGACAAACACGCGTGTTTGTTTTGGTCGAGTTAGGTTTATTTGTTTTTGCTCAACCCTTGAGCTCTGGGTTTTAAGTTGCCCTGCTTACACCGTGCCTCAGACCCGAGAGCTCAAAGCAGGGCGCCCCCCCTTCTCCCCTGTACGGTACTGGCCGTGGGTGTTGTTGCCCGACAGGCTCAGCGCCGCCTTCGCTCGTCGATACATATCGAATTGTGCTTGCTCAATTTTCAAAACGACCACTCAGTTTATCCCCGGGATACGTTGTATATCACACCCCTGGAGTATACCACAGCGGGCGATAAGTGTTTAGAGCCCAAGATGGTATCACTGGGGGTGTGATATACACCGTCGCATACGGTATGTTCAGTAGAGTATAAGCCCTTCGGGTCGATAGTTCTCACAAGCAAACCGTCGTACAGGCTGGAACCGGCCCAAGAATCTATGGTGTGAAGGACTCCGGGTAAAACAAATCAGCTACCAGAACGAGAAGCTTCTAAGGAGCTAACCAACGCCGTGATTTTCAGGGAGAAGAAGCGTCACGTTGTGTACAGAATTACGAATCCTAACCCGCTGCGAGTGCTATCGTAGCTTTTCTTCATTTGTGTTCATCTGGCCATCCCAGCGCCGGCACCCTCGGGAAGACCACTCATCAATACGCCACCGACGCTCTCTTTGCAGCTAATATTCGAAATCAGCATGCAAGAAACGGATGGTACAATGGCACAAGCATGCGAGTTTGACACACTTGCCTTGGTTGATCCGCAAGACACAGTGGTAGTATTCAGGCGTGCAAAATACGTCGAGGGCGTCGACTGAGCATATTGTTTCGTCTTTTTCTTCTCGTGCTCCGACCACAACCACATATGGCACCGCCAGATGGCAGCGGCCGGAGGGGCGAGGGGGTCGGCGGCTGTGCCCCATGCGCTGCAACTCTCACGTGGCGGCAAGACTACGTCGGTAAGATGTCCCGCGTGGCCCGAGGCGGATTGCGTGTAATCGGTATTTTCCGCGCAGTATGCGCACTACTATCCTTCGCTCGCCCTTCATTTTGGGCTGTACTCGTATTCTTTGGTTTGCTTGGCTGAAAAAAAAACTGTTTATGTTGTATGAATATGCGTGTTTCCGCTGCCACGGTCCAAATTATGCGCGCGAGGTGCCGGTCTTATTTCGGGGATACGCCAAAATCCTATCACGATTGTTACGCTAAGTACAAGTTGCCAAGAACGTTTGTTTGCATCTTCGGGGAGTTTTGGTTTCTTATGAAGGTAGCCTTTTGCGTTCGTGTTTATCCGGCCATCCATGCACCGACACCCTCAAGAAGACCACCTCATGAATACACCACCGACACCCTCTTTGTGCATAAATAAAGTTCGAATGCCGCATGAAGGAAACAATGGCTCGTACGATAGCATTAACATGCGACTTTGACACACTTCATTGGCCCGCAAGACACAGAAGTATTCAGGGCTGCATCGTACGTCACGAGCTTCGACTAAGTATCTTGTTTCGTCTTTTTCTTCTCGTGCTCCGCCCACAACCACTTTTAAAAGCACCAGATGGCAGCGGCCGGAGGGGCACGGGGGTCCGTGGCGGTGCCTCCCCCGCCGCCTTCCCCACCTGGTGGCAAGCCGTCATCGGTAAGACGTCGCGTGTGGCACGAGGCAGATTGCGTGTTTTCGGTAGTCGGTGGGGGTGTCATGTGCCCTATTTACGCGCTTCTGAGTTCGGTGTCGCCAGCGCAACGATGCCTGATATGGTCCGCGCAGTATGAAAGCAATCCTTCCCTCGCCCCTTGCTTTAGGTTGTACTTGTGTTTTCTTGTTTGCTTAGGCTGTGCCCTAAAACACACCACTGTTTATGTTGTATGAGTAAGCATGGTTTCGCTACTACGGTCCAAAGTATGCGCACTTTTTTATATCGGGAATGCGGCAAACTTCGATGCATGATTTGTTGCACCACGTACACGTTGCCAAGAATGTTTGTTTGCATCTTCGGGGAGTTTTAGTTGCCCATGAAGGTAGCCTTTCTGCGTTCGTCTTTATCCGGCCATCCATGCACCGTCACCCTCAAGAAGACCACCTCGTGAATACGCCACCGACACCCTCTTTGCACCTAATGTTCGAATGCAGCATGCAAGAAGAAACGGCTCGTACAAATCATTAGCATGCGACTTTGACACACTTGATTGGCCCGCAAGACACAGTAGTATTCAGGGCTGCAATTTACGTCCCGGGCTTCGACTGTGTATCTTGTTTCGACTTTTTCTTCTCGTGCTCCGCCCACAACCTCTTTTGGGACCACCAGATGGCTGCAGCCGGAGGGGCGAGGGGGTCCGCGGCGGTGCCTCCCCCGCCGCCTTCCCCGCCTGGCGGCAAGCCGTCATCGGTAAGACGTCGCGTGTGGCACGAGGCAGATTGCGTGTTTTCGGTAGTCAGTAGGGGTGTCATGTGCCCTATTTACCCGCTTCTGAGTTCGGTATCGCCAGCGCAACGGTGCGTGATATAGTCCGTGCGGTATGAACGCAATCCTTCCTTCGCCCCTTACTTTGGCCTGTACTTGTGTTTTCTTGTTTGCTTGGGCTGTGAACTAAAACACACCACTGTTTATGTTGTATGAGTAAGCATGGTTTCGCTTCTACGGTCCAAATTATGCGCACTTTTTTATGCCGGGAATGCGGCAAACTTCGATCCATGATTTGTTGCGCTACGTACTCGTTGCCAAGAATGTTTGTTTGCATCTTCGGGGAGTTTTAGTTGCCCATGAAGGTAGCCTTTCTGCGTTCGTCTTTGTCCCGCCATCCATGCACCGTCACCCTCGGGAGGGCCACCTCGTGAATACGCCACCGACGCCCTCTTTGCACCTAATGTTCGAATGCAGCATGCAAGAAGAAACGGCTCGTACAAATCATTAGCATGCGACTTTGAC
>JAYJMJ010264626.1:0-13900 GCA_036873875.1 Laminaria ephemera | reverse complement strand
GCTGCGGGGGGTGGACAAACGAGCGCCCCGTCGCCTGAATATGGCGTCCGTAGCGCCCTGCTGCACATATGCTGCACGAAACAAAGAATGCATAAACAAAAACAACTAATGCAAAAAAAATAGAAAACCCACAGGCAGGGGGTGCGTAAGAGAAAGACGTGTGTTATCGTATATTAGACAATACGATAACGCTATATAGCATACTTTGCCCAAAACATTTCTAACTGACGGGTTCCACGGGGGGTGGATAAACGAGCACCCCGCCCCCTGCATATGACGTCCGTAACGGCCTGCTACACAGACACCGCATAAAACAACAATAACCCATGGTATAGGTAGATAACACGTAAGAGAGAAGACGATCGGAGCATGCGGTGGCTTGAATGCTGGGTGGTCGCAAGCACGGCACAGTTGCATGCAAGAAGGATTTATCCAACCGGTTGGCTGGGTTTTTTTTTTCCCCATCCCATCTATTATTTTTGCACTTTTTATCGAAGCCGGGGGGTGGCCAAACGAGCGCCCCGCCCCTTGAACACAACGTCCGCGAAGGCCTGCTACACCCATGCTGCAGTAGACCAAAACAAAAATCCGTAGGCAGGCAGGATGCAAGAAGACGCATGCTGTACCAGGGTATACGATAGGGGAATGTAGGACATTTTGGCGAACATATTTCTGACTAAACGGATTCGTCGAAGGGACGACAGCTGTGATCACGGTTTGTCCAAGAGATGTGTGTTTTCTTCACATTAAAACCGATATTTCCACCCATCTACATCCAGCACAACCAGTGTCCGTGCCGATGCCTCCTCCTAGAGAGACGAGCTCTGTGGTCACAAATTACGAAACAGAGATACCCATCGCAAATGCCGTACGGTGATTTGACCTCGTGTACGCCGTCAGCCACGGAAGCAGGAGCACCATGTCGCCGCCCTCCACCAACGCAAACCACTGTTGCCCATAGATGCGGCCGTCCAGTGAGTGAAGTAGGGCCGGCATGATATACCATAGCTTACCCCCAGTGAGAACTTCGCCCGCTTATCTACCTGTAAATAGTATGGGATTTATTATAGTAGTAGTAAAAGGGTTATTCGCCCACAGGAGCGAGTTTGGGGTCGCCAAGTCCCGGTTCGGCCGGTGTTCTCCCATACGGCGTGATTCATGATGCCGACCACGGTCCGCTATTACGGAGGACCATAGTACCATAGTAATCAGGACCCACGATACACACAAAAACCTATATGTTCCCCTATTTTTACTAACCATATTTGGTCCTGATTACTGTGTACTCCCGTAATAGGGGTGTAGCACTGTTGGGCAAATTTTCCGTGACACACGCCACGGTAGACGTGCACCCTTTTTTTTCTGAGGCTCCTCACTTTCGGCGCTCTATCCACCTGCTGCCCAAAACCGATTCGGGGGAAAATAAAAAGTACTTCGTACCCGATATAATCATTTAGATGACCTAGATATATACCATGAAAGTTTATATGCAAAATATATATATATATATATGAAATTCCGACGATTTTGAGGTTAAGGAGCCTCGTCATTCAGAAACCGCTGTCTCAGGCAAAAAAGGGCTACCTCTGTGACAGATAATCGTAGCGTGCGTCCTCTCTGATTGGCGGGGCTTAAGAGGGAAGCAACAACATTGTTGGATTGCCATTTTTTTTTTACACTACAAGAAAAAAAAAAAAAAAAAAAAAAAATTGACGTATGCTACGGTAGAGGTGCACAATTTTTTTTCTCGGGCTCCTCACTTGAGGAGCTCTAAACCTCACCCCCAAAAAAAATGATTTTGAGAAAGAATGAAAAATGCAACCCGATGAACAAACCTATGGCCTAGGTATGCAAAATGATCATATCGCAAGACAAAGAATGAATGGCATTCCGACGATTTGGGGTTAAGGAGCCCCCGTCATTCAGAAACAAAAAAAGCCGAAAAGTGCTACCTCTATTATCATCGTAGCCCGCGTCTATTATTCGCCATATTATACCTAGGCCATGGCAGTGTTCATCAGGTTGATCTTTCATTTCTCTCTCAAAACCAGTTTTTTGGGTGAGATTGTGGAGTTAGTTCCTTAGACGCCTCCGAAAATAAACGTGCACCTCTATCGTAGGATTTGTCCGCGCGTATGCGCTAACCAGCTGCGGCTGTACTTTTTTCCCGGTCGCGAAGCACTGCCGCGGGTCATCCATTGAAACGGCGTCAAATGGTGGCCCTACACATAGGCTGTTCTTGTCCCGTCCGTACCAAAGCCCCCGGCTGCGTAGATCCGCGCTTCCTGCGGTCCCTCCTCCAGTCCGCGTCACCCAATCGCATAAACCCGGGTCCGCTTGGGCCGCTGCCTCCAGTACATCCGGTCTCGGGTGCTTGGCTCCACAGCTGACTGCTGGGCAGCGGAGTGGTGCCGGTGCCGGTGCTGCGCCTGTCGCGAGGGCCTGTACCACACAACGAGCGTGGAGCACGTGGCGCCCTTGCCCACATGGAAAATGTACCACCCGTTGCCCGAGCTGGAGCGTCGCACGGCAGACCCCGCACGCCACGTCTCTCCCCGGGTGTCGCCCAGGAAGGCACGGGGGCGCGTCCCGTTCACGGGACCGCTCCCGGGACCACTTCCCGGCGCCCTCGGGATCCTCCAGCTGGTGACTCGCCGTGAGGTGACGTGTATGCCCACCGCCGTTCATTGGGGCTCCCCTCCCTCCTCGCTGCTCCTCGCCTTTGGCTCTCCGTTCTTTCTTTTTTTACTTTTACGACAGCCTCGAGATTTCAAGTCAACCACATCCGGAAAGGGGAGTGTGGTTATACCGCTGTACCCGATGTCCGATACCTGTGCACCGTTTTAAACCAACCACCTGACTGACCAGCAGGTACAAACTTTGATACGATTCATACAAATCCTTTTTCGTAATTTCGTAATTTGCAATAGAAAAAAATGTAACCCGCCCCACCGCCCCCATCCATATCCAACGCATGAAGAGTTCGTATATACCCTCCCCCCGTTCGTGGCGTGGTGCCGTGTGCCGTGGGTATGGGCGTGTGGGTACGGTGAGTGGTCGGGCGTATGCGTGTTTGCAACAATCATCAACAACGACAACAAAAACAGAACAACTACTAGTACTATACTGTGCTTCAACTACAATTTTCTACGCCTCATGCATGTTACGGGGAGGGTGTAATCGACGAAGGCTATGGTACCTGGGATGTAATGTTACACCCCCATTTTCACTACCGAGTTATAATACCGCTCGCGCGAATGGCACTGCTGCACCTCGCTCAAAAATGGACTTGAAAACAATTTGTTATTACGGAGGACCATAGTAATGAGGACCTACGATACACACAAAAACCTATATATTACCCTATTTTTACTAATCATATTTGATCCTAATTACTATGTACCCCCGTAATGACCGGTGCTACGATAGAGGTAGCACTTTTTGCCTTAAACATTTTTTCTGATATGAATATGACGGGATGACGGGGCTCCTTAACCCAAAACCGTCGGAAATTCATTATTTTTGTTTGCAATAATTTTCGTTGAATACCGAGGCCATGGGATTTTCCATCGGGTAGCACTTCTATTTATACCCAAATCAGTTTTTCGGTGAAGGTATAGAGCTCCTCAGGTGAGGAGCCTCAGAAAAAGAACGCTGCACCGATACCGTAGCATGCGTCTAACAGTAAACGCAAAGGAGCCTCAGATGTGTATTGAACACTCCTGCTGTGGCTTGCGTCTGTTGGCGCATACTACGGTGGAGGCGCCCCGTTGTTTTTCTGGGGCTCCTCACTTGAGGACCTCTATACCTCACCCAAAATCTGATTGAAAAAGAAAATTAAAAGTGCTCCCCGCTGAACAAATTCATGGACTAGGTATACAACCAAACATGTTGCGAAACAACAATTCAATTCCGACGAGTTTTTGGGTTAAGGAGCCCCGTCATTCAGAAACCGTTCCAGCCAAAACGTGCTACCTCTATCGTGGCACGCGTCTAGTACTGTACACAGTGGTGGCGCCGTTTCTGCGTGCTTCGCCTAATGTCCGCCCCACCAAGATACACATTTTGTTTCATCCGAGATGGAACTCATCGCCCCTTATTTAATCCCGTTTGTAGACTTCATACAACCGAAACGCGGGCTAATTGCGCGTTGGGTTCATGAAGGAGGCGTGCACCCCCGTTCATCCTATCTGCTAGGAAATGCGCGGTTAGTAGCAGCGTCTGCGATTTGTTCGACGCATGCTCACGGTGGAGGTGTATCTTTCATTTCTGAAGCCCCTCGCTTGAGGAGCTCTACATCTCATCCAAACACTGCATTTGAGAGAACAGTTGAATGTGCAACCCGTCGAATACCCCATGGCCTAGGTATACAGCGAAAAATGCTGTAGAACACATTTTAGTTTTCCAACGACGTTCGGTTGTTTTTCAATCGAGGATAGAACCTGGTCGGTCAGAAATGTTTTCGACAAAACGTGCTACCTATCGTAGTGCAACACCCAACTAGTAACTGCCCGTGAAGTGCAGTCGATAAAATGCAATCCTAGCCAACACGCGTGTATCTCTTGGCAGGTTTATGAAGGAGACGTACACCCCGTTTATCCTTTCTGCTAAGGGCAAGGCAGTGGTGCTGGTTGGAGCAACAATGCTTCTCGCCGCAGGCATCTACGGTGTCACGCAGGTGCGCAATACCCCAACAATACGTTTCCCATTGAGATTTGGCTAGTCATTCATGAGACATGTTGATTTTTTGCCGATTCAGCTGGGGACTAACTTAGATATTGGGGTTTCTGGTATTAGTGAATCGAAATGTCGGGGTATTTACAGTGCTTTCTCCGCGAATTCAGGCGTCAGTCTGTGTTTACTCCTTGTTGCTCCGCGATTGCTTCATGCATACAATTTCGTCCGTGTGTAAACCAGGTCCACACTACCGGTAGACTCGATGTTTAGTACAAAACTGGTACGCTTTGGATGACGACATGCTCTACCACTTTCGGACCCATCCTGAGGCTTGCGCTACACCCCCGCCCATCCCTTCGCGTATATCTATATTTCCGGGAAATTGGCTCGCTTTTCGTGACATAATTTTCGGTCTTTTGAACACAGCTGGGGTTTTGCAGCACCCCCCCCCCCACCCCCCAACCCCCACCCACGCCCCTGTAGCCCCCCTCGAAAAGGAGATATTATATTTAGAGAAATATCAACTGCTGCCGCCTACGCCTGCAATGTGTGCTTCTTTTGTAGGATCGAGGAAATATAAATTCGCTCATCAAACGTTCAACATGGGACCAAAGTACTGTAGACCTAACGTTTAAGTTCTATATATATATGAATGCAATTCCGTGTCTTGACTTATTTTTCTCGCCGCACGTGATCTCGCAGGCAACGCAAGGATTCGACGTTCTGGATCTCGCACCGGACGACCATTTCGCACGTGATTGTGAGTGTTCGAATACTTTCCACGCTCTACGCCTGCTGCGTACGCCGGTCACAAAGGCTTTGCCAAAATTATGCTACCGCCATCGTATCGCGCGCCATTTCATGTACTCCTGCGCATTCTTCTGCACCGCATGCCCTCGTATTTAAGCATCTTAATTCAAGGGCGAAGTGTGGCAATACACTAAAACTTGGTGGGGTTCGCTGATCATGCCCCCTTCAACCTTCGAGCAGCGAGCGCATTCTTATTCCACAGCATGCAACCAATTGAGCTTCACCATTCAAGACGGAAGTACGGCGACACACGCTAGTACAAAATACGTTTCGCTGATCATACATACGACCGTAAACCTATGACCATAAGCAACGACCGCAATAGCAAATCATCGAATAATTAATATGCGACGACTCTCTGTGTGAGGTACATCTACAAAAATAAGAATGTGGGGTCCGTCTGGCTGACTGCTATTTTATTATGAGGGGAGAACATAGAAATTTGAACCAAATATGGTTAGTTAAAATTGGGAAATGTGTACGTTTCAGTATCGACCGTGGGTTCTGATTACTAGGGTCCCCCGTGATAGAGAGTGTCTCCAACAAATGCACAATCTGGGGTGGGTCTGGTTTATAAGCCTGGAAGTAATATCCTTGATACAATACGATATGGTTTGCCCTGCTTGAGCAGACCTCGGTTCCCGAAAGCTTCAACCTCTGTCGCACCTCCCCCACCCAACCCCGCCCCCTGCGCCGCTGCCGCCCCACTCACCATGCACGGGTTGCCTTTTCATCACATGTCTCGACAGACACGGAACTCGCGCGGGTGTATGAGCTGGAGGTCGACAGCCAGTACCTCGAGCTCGGAATCGTCACCATGGAGGTTGACTACACGGACGTCGCCGTTCAGGTAACGTGTCATACGATAGGGGTAGCCCGGTTTGGCTAAAACAAGTTCTTAATGACGGGGCTCCTCAACCCAAAATCGTCGGAATATCGTTCTTGTTTTGCGATGTGAATGCTTTGTATACCTCACACATCCGACGGTAGAGGTGCACAATTTTGTTTCTCGGGCTCCTCACTTGAGGAGCTCTAAACCTCACCCCAAAAAATGATTTTGAGAAGAATCGAAATTGCCACCCGATGGACAAAAAACCTGTGGCCTACGTATACAAAAACAAAAAATCATATAGCAAAACAAGTCTGACGTTCCGACGATTTTGGGTTAAGGAGCCCCGTCATTCAGCAAACAAAAATGCCCGAAACGTGCTATACCTCTATCGTAGCACGCGTCACCTAGGCCACGGGATTGGTCATCGGATTTGCACCATTATTTGTCTCGAAATGGATTTTTGGACGAGGTTATAGAGCTCCTCAAGTGAGGAGAGCCTCAAAACTATATTGATGCACCTCTACCGTAGCATGAGTCGGGTTAGGTATGATTGCATCAGAGCGGGTCGAACGTTGCGCGGTGTCTTAATAACGAAGGAAGGAAGAAGGGATCGAGCGAGAAAAGTCATGACGCATACTATTTACGGAGGACCATAGTAATCAGGACCTATGATATACACAAAAAACCCATATATTCCCCTATTTTTACTAACTATATTTGGTCCTAATTACTATGTACCCATTTTTACCAACTATATTTGGTCCTAATTACTATGTACCCCTGTAATAAGGTAAAGGTGCACCACTTTTTTTTCTGTGGATCCTCACCTGAGGAGCTCTATACCTTATCCTAAAAATCTGATTTGGGGAAAAACAAAAGTTGGTACCCGATGAGCAATCCCATGGCCTAGGTATACAACGAAAGCTGTTGTAATAAATAAAAAGTGAAATTCCGACGATTTTGGGGTTAAGGAGCCCTGTCATTCAGAAACC
This sequence comes from Laminaria ephemera, assembly GCA_036873875.1. Classification (NCBI taxonomy): domain Eukaryota; class Phaeophyceae; order Laminariales; family Laminariaceae; genus Laminaria; species Laminaria ephemera. Next base: position 6,589 of record JAYJMJ010264626.1, on the reverse strand, counting down.
GTTTCAGCTAAAACGTGCTACCCCTATCGTAGAGGCATGCTACATACGCGGTAGCAGGGTTGGGTCAACGTTCGTTTAGGCATTTACAACGAAGACTTTGACTATACCCGGGCGTTCACGTGCAGGCAAGACGTAAGGAGGCGTCCCATGAGAAGGCTAGCAGTCTCCGGCCAATTACAGTCGGAGGGGCCGTGTATCGTCTTACCATGGCTTTCGTTGTGGCGTGGCTCTATTGTGGCAGGCGCAGATTCAAGCAACGGACACGTTGATGGAGCAGCAGACTCACGCGACGGGACCGGTGAAGTCGTGGGTGTCGTCGTTCCAACACTGGGCCTTGAACAGCACCGAATACAGGTAGATGTGATGCGTTTTCTTGCTAGCAGAACCACCAGCAAAGTGCACGAGGATACTACCCAGTCGTGGGTCCTCACTATTTTACCTGGTATAGAGTATTACCTTGCCAGATGATATTCAGCGCAAACAATAGGTGACCTGAATCCTTCTCCGAGACTGGGACTACGGTACGGGAAGCATCTTTAGGTCGTTTTATTTCAGCCGATCAGAGCCACTCTGAAGAGTGACTACCCTATATAGTTGCAGTCTTCGCTATTTTGATTTTTTATTTTGCGATATGCACCACCTTGTGGGATAGTTTGCTACGCGCTGCGCCAAACAAAACCGCAAAAAAAAACTCCTCTTTTGAGAGATGTAACGAGTCGCTTGACCCAGTGGCCTAAACGCGAAAGTGAAAACGGGGGTACCCCCCCTGCCGTAGCACCAGTCCCGAATGGGTTGCGAATGACATCGATTATAGGTAGGCGTGAGGTAACGATTTGGGGATCAGATACAGTCGCGGTCTCTTATTAGTCGAGTCATGGACGACATATTTCGCCGAATGGGATGAAAAAGCACCGACAATAATTGGAGTGTATGAGGCTCATCTAGCGTGTACTGTCGGTCATCGACAATCGGTCTTCACATCGCATACACACCAGCGCTGCGCTGGTACACACATTACTAAACCATATCCCGTGGTGGTACAAGAAATAAATTCGACTAATCATAAACACCTACAGTGCTTTATTATTAAGATGGTTAGTCCACCAGTGGGACAGAACACATTCAAGCACGAAACAACCTGGAATTCACAATCAACAGTGTCCCTTTATGCGTTCGTGATGCCCATTTACTGCACTTTCAATGTGACGTTCATTTCCCGCACTTTCGAACGACATGCACAAATGACATGACGCCCGTCTGATGTCGTTTGGAATCAAATCAGCCTCCACGTGGGCACCTTGGGCGGGTACTACGTGTACGAAGACCGAGATACATTCTACACCGCCCTGACCAACTTCACCGCGGATGGGGATAACGGACGCTTCTTGTCGGACATCATCTACAACGACGATGGGGAGATACTGGCAAGCACGTTTGTAAGGGAGTACAACGATCGCTAGGAACTCGGACATCAGGATGTTTCAGGATGTTTGTATATAGCTATCGTCGACTTGTGTGCGTTGTTGGTCCGCGGTCGGTGATCGAAACAACAAGTTATATTCGCTTAGGTTTGACCCTCTACTCCCACCCAACCCCGCCATTTGATTACTATCGGCTATCGTGCGCGATAAGACTAACCGGTTGTAACTTTTTGTTATCGACGTCGTTGACACCGTGAGCATTGCCGGGCGATCTGCGGACGTTGCGTCTTGCATGCTGGCATCGTACCGGACCGTACCAACGAAATAACATTCAATCGTGAATAGCTATCTTCTTGTATTTTCTCCTCCACCCCCGACGCTACGCCCCAACTTGACCCCTCTCCGAGGCAGTACCTAATCAACTTCTTTGACACCCCGAGCGATATCGACACGCCACGGCCTTTGCCTCTAGAATGCTTGCATGGTACCGGACCGTATCCAAGCACCATCTCCTCGTCATTAGAAACTCTTACCTGAGGTCCCTCCCCCCACCCTATGCCCCCCGTGTCTATCCACCCCCCCGTTCGTGCACGATAAGATAAGCCGATCGAAACTTTACCTCATCGACCTCATTGACACCGCGAGCAACATCGACGCTCTGCAAGACACGCGAGAGGTTGTCGGCGAGTCTTCGCTCGAACCTCAGCCGTTTGGATATTCCGAAATCTTCGTCTTCACGGAACAGTTCTTGGTCATGTACGAGGAGCTCATCTTGAACTTTGTTTTGGCGCTAGTGGCGGTGGGGGTGCTGAGCATTTTTATCCTGGGGAAAATCGCTCTCGTGGCTCTGGTCTGTCTCACCGTGGTAAGGCTTTACTCTTACGGTTTGAGTTCGATGTTTGGTTGTGTTCAGTCTGTTATTTTCATGTTTGTAATGTGCAATGCGCATTAATTAGTTCGTCGTTAGGTACTACGGTAGCTGCTATCTTGAACTTCGTGCTGGTGGCTTGTGGCTGGGTGGGGGTGCTAAGCATTTTATCCTGAGGAATGTGTCTATCGCGGCTCTCGTCTGCCTCGCCGTGGTGAAGCCTTAATTTTTTCGGTCTCACGCAGTTGGGTTCTTAGTTTCTGGTGGTCATTTCCTTGGTTTAAGGTTTTTCTTGTCTTAGTCTTTCTATGTCCTGTGTGTTGCTTTGAGTAGTTCCTCGTTGTGTGCGAGGGCCTCAGCTTGATCTTCCTTCTCGCGCTAGTGGGGGTGAGGGTGCTGATCATTCGACGCGTGATACAATAGATATACCACTTGTTGGCTTAAATATTTTCTGAATCACTGGTCTCCTTAACTCAAAATCGTTAGAATTTCGTTCTTGTTTGCAATATGTTACGTTGTATACCTAGGCCATGAGATTGATCATCGGGTAGCATTTTTTAGGTTCGCCAAGATCAGGTTTTGGGAGAGGTATAGAGCTCTTCAAATGATGAGCCTCAATATCAAAATGTTGCATCTCTATAGTAGCACGCGTCATTCTTATTCTGGGGAAGAACGCTATCGTCGCGCTTGTCTGTCTCACCGTGGTAAGGCGTTGTTCTTACGGTTTCACATTGTTAATCTTAATTTTTTGCATTGTTAATATTGTTTTTTTTTCTATATAATATGTCACCTGATCCTGGGGAAGGACATTATCGCGGCTGGCTCTCGGCTGTCCCCCCATCGTAGGGCTGGGTTGTTGGGGATTCAAGTCATTACTGCTGTTTTTGTCCTTTGTCGTGTGGTTTGTCGTTTGGTGGTATATGCTGGTTCGATATCATACGATACCGATAAACGAAACGATCGATACATACCGGGATGCCAGAGGGTGGGGGACAAACAAACGCGTTCGATATGTTGCGTCCAAAGTTGGACCTTCCTGAAGATAAGAAACAAATGGATACGCTATCAAACACACGATATACAACACCCACGTTTGATTCTGATGGTTGGACGAGCTGTCCATGGCATATTTATTTCCCCCTACATTACTTTACGAGTGTCTTTAAAAACGGTTCTGATGGGCCTGTATTTTCAAGATGTTGTGTGGCATATGGCCACTTGTAGAAACCATTGTGATGATTTATGTATCCGAAAATGACCGTGCGAACGGTTTATTACTATCCCTCATAGTATCACATCCTCGTCGCCTCTTCGCCCGCAAAGCAGAGAGGTTGGCGTTGATCTCTATAAGACTCGCCATACGTTCGGTTCTGATAACATTCATTGTCACTGATACACCAATTGTCCTCACACACACCCCCACACGCACGCCCCCTCGTTTTACTGGTATGTTATATCGTTTTCCATCCCGTATCTCCGGTACGCAACAAATGTTGTATTATCTTTGTACCTGTGCTTCCGCTCCTTCTCTTTCTGTAGCTCAGATCCGGGGTCACAAAGTAGGCACTCCTTCCCCCGCCCATCATGGTGCGTGCCTTCATTTGTATTGCGAGAGGAGTCCAGACGCATGCTGCGATAACAGAGGTTCGCCTACTTTTTGTAAGGCTCTTCGCTTGAGAGCCTTCAGAACTCACTAGAAACCCGTCTTCAGGAAAAGTTTGTACCCTTAACCCGACGACCAACCCCATCGCCTGGGCTAATAACGAACATCCTTATCATATGCGAATTGGATTTCATGGATGACGGGAAGATCGTCAGGTGCGGAGCCCCGTCAGACTGAAGAAAAATGGCTAAAATATGGCACCCCTTTCGTTGCACGTATCTTCAGCATTTTCTTCCCTCGTCGACTCGCGTTGCGTTGTCCATACACGCGCTAGCATTCCACGTTTTGCACAAAGAACCGTCCCTGGTCAGAGCTCAATCTCGCGGAAAACACCACTCTCTCGTCGTCACGAGGACTACCACTAGTCCACTGGGGTCGCCGGTCAATATCTTGCTTCCAGCTCGTTGGTCGGCCATGTATAATCTTGTTCAGCTGTTGGATGATGGTCCGCTGCGCGTGCCCATCTCGCTCGTTGGCTCACTGCGCTTGTTGATGTGCAAATACTGGCGCGGCTGATGCTGCAAATATGTCGCAACCCGCGTGATCAGAGTATCACACACAGCTTGCAACGATGAGTGTCAATGACGTCCTCGATCTCCCAGCTGTAGTGTATTTTAGAAAAAATACATATACCAGGTATTCATCTTTTTCAGGAGTTGAACATCACACCTTCTTCTCCAGCACCCTGGGCTGCTGTTGCGCGGCCGATCCCTAAATCTCCACTTGCTTTGGGTGTTGCACCCTCTTGTAGAGCGAAAGCGGCTAACCCTCGAGGGCGGCATTGGCCATAACTCTCACACGTGCCCGTCTTGAAACATATACCAAGACTAGACGCGTACAACGAAAGGGGTGCGCCAAATTTTGTTTAGGGTCCTCATTTGAGGAGGTCCATACCGAACCGAAATACTGACTGTCACAAAATACCCAGTGTAAGCCGACGAACAATCGCATGGTCTGTTACACACCGATTTAGTTTGTAAAACATCCAACGACCTTGGGTGGTTCCTTGCCCGCCGGTCAGAAATCGTTTTGTCTAAAAGGGCTACCTTTACCAGTACACGCGTCACTATTCAATTACGGATATGTTTTTACAGCCGTTTGACTCGACTCGTCGATCCTCCTCAAATATCGTCCTTGCCATTCAGGTGATCATCGACGTGGAGCTACTTGGGTTTGTGTACCACTGGGGACTAGAGGTCAACAGCATCACCGTTATAGGTTAGTGTCTGCTCGACTTTGTGCCTGGGGCCAAGATACAAATAACATCACCGTGGTAGGTTAGTGCACCCGTCCCCCTCCTCCACGAGCTAGACACACCGAAGAATGCAAATATAAGGAAGCCACGTTTTGGCCACTGCGTTTCGACCAATGCTACGGTCTTGGAGCATTATACTCACATATTCAGTACCGAGCATATGCCACTCCCACGAGTGGATCTGTACGTCGTTATACCGGACTTGGGAAAGGTTTTGTTGGCGTAGCATACGATACCAAACAAGATCATGGCGGAGGTGCCTGTCGCCAACCCGGAAGCGCAAAAGCCTCAGACAGCGAAGGAAATGGGTAGCCATCGGCGCGAGAAGCTCTCAGCTGCTTGAAAACCAAACGGTAAACGTGACCCCCCCCTAACGTAGGACGCGTGCTACGATAGAGGTAGCACATTTGGGCAAAACTATTTTCTGAGTGATGGGGCTCCTTAACCCAAATTCGTCGGAATGTCATATTCTTCTTTTGCAATATAGATATTTTGTATACGTAGGCCGTGGGCTAGGTCCTCTGGTTGCACTTTTAGTTTACTCAAAACAAGTTTTTGGGTGAGGTGTAGAGCTCCTCAAGTGAGGAAGGAGCCTCAGAAAACAAATGGTGCACCTCTACCGTAGCATGCGTCGTTTTTTTTTTTTTTTTCTGATTGACGGAGCTCCTCGACTGAAGAACTGCCCGATATAGTCGGAGTCTGTTTGTGGCTTGCGGTGTAGGTCGATAAGTACCTATAAACAAGCCAATAGATTCATCATGTTTTGGCTTACATTCTTTCTCAAAGTCGGGTATTTGGCTGGGGTAAAGCACTGCTCAAGTGAGGAGCTTTACAAATCTACGTTCGCACGCCTACCGTAGCATGAGTCCAATGAAAATACATGGCATCGCTTTCGCAGTTGAGGGGTGCGTGGTCGTAGTTTGTCGCAAGCCCTCCCTCGTGGTCTCGATGCATAACCTCCGGCCTTTGTTTGCCTCTCCTATTCGCTGTGTTTCGCACTACACAGAGCTGATCATGGCCGTTGGGCTGGTGGTAGACTACATGGTGCACGTCGTACACTACTTCCTACACCAGGTAAGAGTATGTGCTAAGCGACACCCGGTGTTGACTTCGGGTTCCGGTGTTTTCCTTGGTTATGCGGCTAGTACTCTTATATAGATTCCATGGTGGCAAGAGTAACGGAGGCACACCAGAACGAGATCAACGAGCTGCAGGTGAGGGACCAAAGACGCTCATTGGCAGTGCATCGCACGATAGAGACTTGACGCCGAACCGCGAACGTATTGTTGCACGTTTGAGCATCAGCCAGTGGGGGGGGGGGGGGGGGGGGGGGGGGGGGGGGGGGGGGGGGGGGGGGGGGGGGGGGGGGGGGGGGGGGGGGG
>JAYJMJ010264617.1:0-13901 GCA_036873875.1 Laminaria ephemera | reverse complement strand
TACCCTGGTGGTCTAGCTCACGTAGTGAGAGGCGTGTTTTACAGCGTCGTTGCCAACCGACGCCAACCCCACGGGGGGTCCCGCCCTCGGGGGGGGGGGCGAGAATTGAAATCGAGATTCAATATTCGATATTCGATATTCCGACAGAAACCTGTTATGAGAGCATGGCTTTACATTCACCCGTTAATATCATAGTACGTACATACAGCTTCAAACACGCACACACAGCACATGACACCTGTTAATATCACAATAAGAAGAAACAGAAATAATGGCTCAGGCTGGGTTTCTTGTTTGAAAGAGAACACGTTCAACGCGAACTTCAGTAGTAGTAAGGCTCTCGGATTAAAGGTTCTCCTGTAAATCCCAACCTGGATGTATCGTTGCCCTGTTTCACCAACATTCAGCGCCAACGATATGGAATGCGATGCTGTTCTCCCTAGGTGCTACTATCACGCATGCTACGGTATCATAGAGGCGCACCATTTTCTTTCTGAGTCTCCTTACTTGAGGAGCTCTATCCTCCTCCCTTACAACTGACTTGGGGAAAACTAAATGCTCTACCCGATGAACAATCAAACGACCTAGGTACAGTATGCAATGACGTCTATCGTTGCAAAAAAAAATCAAGGAGAAATTCCGATAATTTTTGGGTTGGGGAGCCTCGTCGTTCAGAAAACGCCTCAGGCAAAAACGTGCTACCTCTATCGTAGCAGGTGTCCTATATACCGGTATGGTTGGATGGAAGCATTGCTTCTTCTGGGAGATTTAGGACTTCAACTGGGAGATTTAGGACTTTAACGTAGGCAGGCGGCCATTCACTGGCACTTGGAAGCCGAAAACAGCTAAAGTGATAGTATATCACGATACGTTTTGAACAGTTTTCTCCCTGGCTTTGGCCATAACAGCTGCAGACAGATAGAGAGCTCGGTATTTTGGCTGGTAGACACCCTTCGCAAACCTACAGTAGGGAATGTTGGGTGTCCTGTACTGTATGGATGTTGAAGAAATCGCAGTAAACCCCTTGCCGTGTGTGACTGATCGTGTTTCGTTTCGTGAGCAGGTAAGAGCAGCTGCCGAGTGAACTTCTCACACGAAGCAGATCGCGATTCGAAGCTGCCCCTGGACCCCAACCGAAGGAGGATGGTATTTGAGCCGACACGAGGAAGGAGTGATTCGAGGTGTTCCTGCGAAACAATCGAGAGGTACGACGAATGGACACGCGCTACGATAGAGGTAGCGAGGTTTTGGGGGCAAACAATTTCTGATTGACGGGGCCGCTCAACTAAGGAACTACTAAAAAAAATCGATGGAATACCGCCTGTGTTTAGCAACCATGTTCAGCGTATACCTAGGGCCGTGGTATTGTTCATCGATTTGCACTTTCACTCTTCTCAAAGTCAGAGTTTGTTTAAGGTAGACAGGAGCTTCAGAGAAAAATAGGCGTTACCTCGTTCGTAGCATGCGTCAATGGCCCATTGATGCATGCTACGGTAGCGAAGCACCTAACTTTCTGAGACCCCTCTATACCTCACCCACAAAAGCCTATGCTTGGAGACAAAACAAACGTTCAATCCGATAAACAACCCCATGGTCTACGTGTTCACGAATAGTCATCGTAAACACACAAAACCGCACTCCCACGGGTTTCGGTATTTTCCCGGTTGAGGAACCGAAACCAGGCAGAAAACAGGGTAGCCAACACATGTGATACCCTCTATCGTGGCACGCGTCTTGGATAACGATTCCATCCAAAAACATGAAGCCGGTGCGAGGGGGAAGTGATTCCAAGCGTTCCTGAGAAGCAATGGAGAGGCACAAAGCAACGAGTACCTAGACGTAGCTCCCTTGCCACGACAGGGATAGACGCATGCTACGATAGAGGGACGCGTGCTAGAGGCAGCACTTTTTTGGCTGAAAAAAAAACAATCTGAATGACGGGGCTCTTTACCCCAAACTCGTCAGAAATTTAGTTTTATCTTAATTGCCATAATTTTCGTTGTATACGTAGGCCATGGGGGATTGTTTCATCGGGTAGCAAATAGGTTTTTCCCCCAGATCAGGTTTTTGGGAGAGATATAGAGCTCCTCAAGTGAGGAAGCTCAGAAAACGAAGAGTACCCCTCTACCGTAGCATGGTACCTGGTACGAACGAGGCTACACCTGCTACGAAAGAGGCTACACCTATTTTGTTCTCAAGCTCCTGTCTACCTGAAACAAAACTCTGACTTTGAGAAGAGTGAAAGCGCAAATCGATGAACAAATACCACGGCCCTACGTACGTAGGTATACGCTGAATATGGCTGCTAAACACAGGCGGTATTCCAACGATTTTGAGGAGTTCCTGACCGGTCCTACGGTAGGTGGGGTGTTATACTATCATTTTCACTACCGCGTTTAGGCCACTCGGGCGAGCGATTCATGATTTATCCCCAAACAGGTTTTTATTGTTTTGTTGGCGCAGCGCAAGTGACAAGAATCCCAGGGTTAGTGCATATCGCAAAATCGAAAAGCACAAAAGCTGGAAAACCGCTAAACAGATTAGGTAGTCACTCTTCCGAGTGGGCTCCGGACGGCTGAAAAACAAAAAAAAAAAAAAAAACGGCCCCCCCCCCCCCCCCCCTACCGTGGCACCAGTCTTGGGGAAAACTTAAGGGTGCCCGTCAATCAGAAACAGTTTGGCTCAAAACCTCGCCGCCTCTATCGTACAGTAGCAAGTTTCGATAGCACATTTCGGAGAAAAATGTGTGATTGACGGCACTCGACAAGTGCTACGATAGAGGTTTGCACTTTTTGGCGTTTTTTTGTTTCTGAATGACGGGGCTCCTTATAACCCTAAATCGTGGGGGGTGTCATTCTTGTTTTTTGCCCATGTGATTTTTTTTTTGTATACCTAGGCCAATGGTTCGTTCATCGGGTTGAACTTTTTAAGTTCACTCAGGTATCAGTGTGTGGGTGAAGTTCAGAACTCCTCTCAGAAGTGAGGAGCCTCAGAAAAAACCTGGCGCACCTGTACCGTAGCATCCCCGAGTGAGGAACCTCCCTCAATCGTTGGATTGTATCGGACGTGTGCTACCATAGAGTTTGCGCCCTTTTACCGTAACCATTCCGTCTGATGAGGTCCCCAACTTTTCGTAAGGCTAGGGGTTGGATTGGAAACCCATTGTGAGTTCACGCGCAGGTTCGAGTCCTACCGACGACGCCAAATTTGGTAAGACGAGGGGTACCGCCGCGTTCTACGATAGAGGTGCACCGACTTTTTTTCTGAGGCTCCTCGCTTGAGGATCTCTATACCTCACCCAAAAGCTTGTTTTGAAGTAAAACTAAAAGCGCAACCCGATGACCAAACCCATGGCCTGGGCATAAAAAATGTTCATATTGCAAAACAAGAATTGACATTCCAACGAAATTGGGTTAAGGAGCGCCGTCATTCACAAAAAAAAAATGCTAAGAAGTGCTACCTCTATTGTGATACGGGTAACCTCCAGCAGGTCTCTCTACTAAGCAGGTCCCACGATGCCACTCACTTGTAATTCTCAGTAGTTCATTTGTATTACTCCTTAGGCCACGGAAGGGAACACGACCACGGCGAAGGCACGACTGCTCGCTGTTTGCGAGGCAAAAACCCTTTTCGTATCATCCCCTATCCCCTTGTTTCCCTACACGCACATACCCCCAAGGGCATGTGGAAACCCTTCTATCTCTATATTCGAATCTTAATTCCTGGTATCCAACCTTAGTCAGGCTCCCAGGGCAATACCACAACAAAGTCAGGAAGACGCGTGCTATGACAGAGGTAGCGCTTTTCGGCTTTTTGGTTTCTGAATGACGGGGCTCCATAACCCAAACCGTCGGAATGTCATTCTTGTTTTGGCAGTATAAACTTTTTGTAAACCTAGGTTATGTGGATTGTTCATCGGGTTGCGCTTTCACTCTTCTCGAAATCATTTTTTTGTGGTGAGGTTTTGAGCTCCTCAAGTGAGGAGCCCGAGAAACAAAATGGTGCACATCTATCGTAGCATGTATCGGAACTATTAATACATAATTAATACATGCGTAATGAATGACGCGTGCTACGATAGAGGTAGCACTTTTTGGATTTTTTGTTTCTGAACGACAATGACGGCGCTCCTTAACCCAAAATCGCCGGAATGTCGTTCGTTTTTTTCAATCTGATTTCTTTGTATACCTAAGCCTTGGGTTTGTTCATCGGGTTGCACTTTCAGTTTACGATCATACACAAAATCAGTTTTTGGGTGAGGTTCAGAGCTCCTCAAGTGAGGAGCCTCAGAAAAAAACTGGTGCACCTCTATCGTAGCGCGTGTCTAATACATAATTCATATCGTCGGAATCCCATCTGTGTTTGTCAGGGTTCTTCGAAAAAGTACTACTTGTACGGCCATGGGATTGTTCATTGCGTTGTACGTTCTAGTTTTCGGCGCATTCTACGGTAGAGGTGCACCGTTTTTTTTCTTCTGAGGGTTATCACCTCACTTGAGGACCTCTACGCCTCATCCAAAACCTGATTCGGAAAAAAAAAAATTGAAAAGTGGTCGCCGATAAACAACCCCACGGCCTAGGTATACAGAACAGGACACATTTTCCAAAAAAAACAAAAACCCGACGATTTTGGGGTAAGGAGCCCCGTCACTCAGAAACAGAAACCATTTCAGACAAAAGTGCTACCTCTATCGTCAGCACGCGTCTTTCTCCAAGACGGCGGATTTCACGTGAGGCGTAGCGCGAGGGGCCTGGGAGTAATTTGGTGTGTGCCCCTACCATGGCCTGCGTGGTGTTGGATGTCTACCCTGGATTTATGAACCTGACATCGAGTGAAGGTTTCATTTGTCCGTCCCACCCGAGGCACATATGTTTCACTTCGCGTACAGACCAAAGCCACGGTAGTCCTTTAAGTCACTCTGAGGGCCTCCTTTTTTCAGTGGCTCAGAGACACTCGTGGAAGGGTCTACCCTTATTTATCTGATATTTTCGGTTTCACGATATGCACGGCCATAGCATGCCTTGATACTTTAGTAAGACAAGGGTAGACCCTGGTACGGCCCAGGGCAATACCATAACAATACGCTGCTCCAACAAAAACAGTTCAAGTGCGCGGTTTTGAGTGACGTACAGAGCCTCAACTCGGTCCCCCCCCTACAGCAGTCGCGTTGGTCTACACACGGGATACGCACTCACTATCGAGGGCGAGTTCGTGGAAACCCTACCCCGCCAGTGCCCACCGGTTTATGGACAGCAAACGTCTTGTGCGATAGCGGTGAACACTACTAATAGGGTAAACTTCCATGGCAGGACGAAAAACGCCGTCACCATATTGCACGACTCACATGACACTACGGTAGTTTTGTGATTTTCCAACGCGGGCTACGATAGAGGTGGCGCACTTTTTGGCTATTTCGTTTCTGAAAGACGGGGCCCCTTAACCCAAAATCGTCGGCATGTCATTCTTGGTTTGCATCATTTTTTTGCTTTTGTGAGCCTAGGCCATGGGTTTGTTCATCGGGTAGCACCTTCAGTTTACTCAAAAGAAGTTGTTTGTGGGTGAGGTTCAGAGCTCCTCAAGTGAGGAGCCTCAGAAACAAAAACGGTGCACCTCTACCGTAGCATGAGTCTTCTGTGTCCTTACTGTCCTTGCTGTCCTTGCTGTCCTTACTGTCCTTACTGTCCTTACTGTCCTTGCTGTCCTTGCTGTCCTTGCTGCCCTCACTGTACTTGCTGTCCTTACTGTCCTTGCTGTCCTTACTGTCCTTACTGTCCTTTCTGTCCTTACTGTACTTACTGTCCTTACTGTCCTTACTGTCCTTACTGTCCTCACTGTCCTTACTGTACTTACTGTCCTTACCGTCCTTACTGTCCTTACTGTCCTCACTGTCCTTACTTCCTTCACTGTCCTTACTGTCCTTACTGTCCTCACTGTCCTCACCGTACTTGCTGTCCTTACTGTCCTTACTGTGGTTAGTGTGGTTAGTGTGGTTAGTGTGGTTAGTGTGATTAGTGTGGTTAGTGTCCTTACTGTGGTTAGTGTGGTTAGTGTGGTTAGTGTGGTTAGTGTCTGAAGACGCATGCCACGGTAGAGGTGCATTTTTTTTTTTCTGAGCCTCCTCACTTCAGGAGCTCTATACCTCTCCCAAAACCTGATATGGAAAAAAAAAAAGTTCTCCCGATGAAAAATCCCATGGCCTAGGTATACCACGAAGTGCGTGTAAAGAAAGAAAGAAAATTCCGACGATTTTTGGTCAGGGAACCCCGTCAGTCAGAAACCGTTTGAGCCAACAGGTGCTATTCCGGGGGTACATAGTAATTAGGACCAAATATAGTTACTAAAAATAAGGGAACATATAGGTTTTTGTGTTCATCGTAGGTCCTGATTACTATGGTCCTCCGTAATAGACACATGCTACGGTAAAAAAGTGTACCATTTGTTTTTCTGAGGCTCCTCACTTGAGTAGCTCTAGCACCTCACCCAAAAGCTTGTTTTGAGTGAACTAAAAGTGCAGCCTGATAATGACCAAACCCATGTCCTAGGCATAAACAATTATGTGAAACAATAACGACACTCTCCGATAAAACCCCGTCATTCAGAAAATGCTATCTGACTCATGCTAGGATGATAGAGGTGCACCAGTTTTTTTTTCGGAGGCTCCTCACTCACTTGAGGAGTTCTCAACTTCAACCCACACACTGATTTTCAGCAAACGTAAAAGTTCAACGCGATGAACAAAACCCCCATGGCCTAGGTATACAAAAAGGTCACATTGCAAAAACAAGAATGACATCCCCACGATTTTTGGGCTAAGGAGCCCCGTCATTCAGAAAAAAAAAAAAAAACGCCAAAAAGTGCGACCTCTATTATCGCAGCAAAAATCGCGCTACCTCTATCGTAGAACGCGTCTGAAGTTCTGCTCTGCAGGGTGGACCGGAGCTACTACGATAGAGCGGGACGCCTCTTGACGCCTTAAACGATAATAACGGTATCACTTTCTCGCTGATGATTCTGTTTACTGAATAACGTGGGCTCCTCAACCCAAAACCGTCGGGATGTCGTTCTTATTTTGCAATCTGAAGTTTGTTGTATGCCCAGGCCATGGGTTTGCTGATCGGGTTCCACCTTGAGTTTACACTAAAAATCGGTTTGGGGGTGAAGTGCAGAGCTCCTCATGTGAGGAGACTCAGAAAATAAAAGCTGGTGCACCTCTATCGTAGCGTGTGTCTTTTGCTTCTACATATCGCTCGGTGCCAACCGCGCGAGGGAAGCTACCCTTAATATTCGCAAACGCGTTTTGGTTCGACGATAGGCGATGTCACAACGGGACTGCTCGTTACCATGCGCCAAAACGAGGTACAGGACCGCTCGCGTTTGTGGCCAAACAACCCGGCAGTGAAAAAATGATGCTACAACATCCTCCTAACGTAGGCCGGGTCGGTGTCCATCACCATTTCACGGGTACACACAACACGAGCTCCCGGTCAAACAGCATGATGCCTCAACGGACCAATGCCTCGGTAGGGGGATGTTGTATCATCATGTTCACGTACCTAGCTCAAACCCGGGCGTAAACATCTTCTGTTGGCGCGGCGTGACACACAATTCCATGTCGGTGGTGCATATCGTCAAAGCCCAAAATACGAAACGCGTTAGATTGCAAAAGGAAAACGGTAGCCACTCGCGCGACAGCCCTATTTAATAAAAGTGACCCGCCTACCGTAGCCTATGTGTTTCGACGCGTGTTACTATAAAGGTGGCACTTTTTCGCTGAAACGGTTTCTGAATGACGGGGGCTCCTTAACCCCAAATCGTCGGAGTTTCGTTCTTTGTTTGCACAAAAAAAAATTGTTGTTACCTCGGCCATGGGAGCTTACTTCGCGCAGCTCTTTTTGTTTTTCCTCAAATCATTTTTTGGAAGAGGTGTAGACCTCCTCAAGCGAGGAGCCTTAGAAAACGTTTGGTGCACCTCTACCGTACTATTAGTAGCATGCGTCACCACCACTACCACAGGGTTTCCTCGTCCACGTCTAACGGTCGCCCTCGATACTCGCAGGTCCTTATTACCTTGAAACCAAGACTAGGGCACGACGCGTTCTATGACAGAGGTAGCACATTCTGAATGACGGGGCTCCTTCACCCATAATCGTCGAAATTTCGTTCTTGTTTTGCAATATGTTTCGTTGTATACCTAGGCCGTGGGATTATTCGTCAGGTATCACTTTTATTCCCCTTCAAACAAGGTTTTGGGTGGGGTATGGATCTCTTCAAGTGAGGAGCCCTTAGACAAAAAAATGTTGAACCTCTACGTAGCATGAAATCTTAGAGGGGGGTGACCCAAATTTCAACCCTGAGCTTAGGTCGCTCGCGCAAATTGCTCGGAATTTCGTTCACACACGTACCTGAAAAATAGAAATTGGCGCAGCGTAACAAACAGTTTGACGGCGGTGAATACCGCAAACCTGTACAACATAATATGAACACAAAACAGCTTGCAAAGATGAGTTTCGACGATATCCTCGATCTCACAGCTGCAAGTGTGTTTGTTATTTTTAATAAACGTCATAAAGCTGCAAAGCAACTGGGTTGCCACTCGGGCGAGTGGCTCTGACTCACTGAGAAAGAGACTCTAAACGTGACCACCCTACCGTAGCCTTAGACGCATGCTACTAATAGTACTAATAGTGCTAATAGTACTAATAGTACGATAGAGGTGACGCACGCTACAATAGAGGTGCACCAGTTTTTTTCTGAGGCTCCTCACTTGAGGAGCTCTGAACCTCACCCAAAAAAAACTATTTTTGAGCAAACTGAAAGTGCAACCCGATGAGCAAACCCATGGCCTACGTGTACAAAAAATTCAGATTCAAAAACAAGAACGACATTCCGACGATTTCGGGTTAAGGACCCCCGTCATTCAGAAACAAAAAAAAACCAAAAAGTGCTACGACCTCTATCGTAGCATGCGTCAGGTGCACCATTTTGTGTCTCGGGCTCCTCACTTGAGGAGCTCTAAACCTCACCCAAAAAAACTATTTTTGAGCAAACTGAAAGTGCAACCCGATGAGCAAACCCATGGCCTACGTATACAAAAAATTCAGATTCAAAAACAAGAACGACATTCCGACGATTTTGGGTTAAGGAGCCCCGTCATTCAGAAACAAAAAAACCCATAAAGTGCTACCTCTATCGTAGCATGCGTCAAAAACAAATTTGAGTGAACTGAAAGTGCAACCCGACGAAAGAAAAATATGGCCTAGGTATACACAAACAATCCTACTGCAAAACAAGAATGGCATTCCGACGATTTTGGGTTAAGGAGGCCCGTCATTCAGAAGCAACAAAGTCGAAAAGTGATTCCTCTCTATCGTTGCACTCGTCCTTACTCTTGTGTCGCCCCCTGTCATTTCGTCGTTCTTCAACCCCTTGTGTCCTTCCCTTCAGGGTGTCCATCGCTCTGTCTCGGGTACACAAACACAGGCTCCCTGTCAACAGCAGCTGCGCCTACACCCACAGCCAAGGGATCGAGCTGGCGCCCATTCAAACCGGACACCACCCAGACAAAAACGCCTGCACATTTGCAGATGGAACTCCGGTACACAACTACGACGACATAAGGCGGTGCGTTTTTCAAGCAGACTGCGACATCACCGATAAGCGGCTGCAAATGGCGGTGTTTCGAGATCCGAGACCCGCGGTGGTCAGTACGTATTTTCACCTGGCGCTCAATAAAGATGAGAAGGAGTTGGGAAGTTTGGAGGAGTTTGTTGTCAGAGAGTTACCGATTTTGTGTCAGTGGCTGGCGGTTCGGTATGTTCTTTTTCGGCGCTTGCTACCCGATCAGTCTGTAGTGTTCTGGTATCACGATGCTTTGAGTAATTCCTTACGGTGGCATCATCGTTGGTTTGATTCAGTAGGCCTCCAGCTCCCGTCCCATGTTGTCGAGGAAACCGCAAACGCTGCTGCGGAAAACGATCTCGGTTTTAACCACAAACAAATCGATCCTCACCTGGGGAAAAAAGGAAGCACGAACGGGACAACAACTATTACCAGTGGGAGGCGGTTTGAGGATGAGGTTGGTCCGGACGTTATGAACGCTGCGGATGCTGTCCTGCGGGTGTGGTTGCCTCCTGTGCTTCTCCAAAAGCTAGGAATAGATGAGCCGTGGAGGTAGGTAGCAGCTGTATTTCGAACTAGGTTTTGGGCAGGAGTCCGTAGCAATTACAAGCCGGCGAATACGGGGCGCGACACCACTTATCAGTCCTTTTTAGAACCCAGGTATGGAGACGAAAAAAAAATCAGGTGTAGTATTGTCACCCGTCTACAGTAGTCCCACTCCCTGATCAATCTGTAGCGCTTTGGTACAGTGATACAACTAACTGTGGTAAATCCGATAAGGTGGCGTTATCGTTGGTTTGATTCGGCAGGTCTGCAGCTCCCGTCTCATATTATCGAGGAAACCGTAGCACCAGCTTCGGAAAACGATATATCGGCTTTAACCACAAACAAATCGACCTCCATTTGGGAAAAGAGGGCAGCACGACTGGGGCAGCAACTATTAATAGTGGGAGGCGGTTTGAGGATGAGGTTGGTCCGGACGACGCGTGCTACGATAGAGGTTGGCGTTTTTGTTTCCGAATAACGGGGCTCCTTAACTCAAAATCGTCGGGATGTCATTCTTGTGTTTAAAATATGATATTTTTGTGTATACCTAGGCCATGGGTTTGCTTATCGGGTTGCATTTTTAGTTCAGAAAAAACAAAAAGGCTGTCGTAGAAGTACGGAGCTCTTCAAGTGATAAGTCTCAGAAAAAAAGCTGGTGCATCTCTCTCGTAGCATGCATCGGACGTTGTGAAGGCTGCGGATGCTGTTCTGCGGGTGTGGTTGCCTCCTGTGCTTCTACGAAAGCTAGGAATAGATGAGCCGTGGAGGTAGGTAGCAGCTGTATTCCAAAATAGAGTTCGGGCAGGAGTCCGTAGCAATTACAAGCCGGTGAATACGGTACGCGATACTACTTATCAACCCTTTTTAAGATCCAGGCATAGAGACAAAAGTATTTTCAGGTGTACTATTATCACCCGTCTACAGTAGTTCCACTCCCTCATCAATCTGTAGTGCTTCGGTACAGCGATACAAGTGTGGTAAATCCGATAATGTGGCGTTATCGTTGGTTTGATTCGGCAGGTCTGCAGCTCCCGTCTCATATTATCGAGGAAACCGTAGCACCAGCTTCGGGAAACGATCTCGGCTTTAACCACAAGCAAATCGATGTGGGAAAACAGGGCAGCACGAATAGGACAACAGCTATTAATAGTGGGAAGCGGTTTGAGGATGAGGTTGGTCCGGAGGTTATGGAGGCTACGGAAGCTGTGCTGAGGGTGTGGTTGCCTCCTGTGCTTCTACAAAAACAAGGACTAGATGAGCCGTGGAGGTAGGTAGCAGCTGTATTTCGAAATAGGTTTTGGGGCGGAGTAGCAATGACAAGCAGGATACAGTAGACGCATGCTACGGTGACAAGCCAGGATAGGGATAGCAATTTTCGGCTAAAACCTTTCCGATCGAAGAGGCTCCTCAGCTGAGGAGCCACAATATGTCGTGGAAACACCAATTGTGTTTGTTGCAATGTTGTTCGTGGTATACCTCTAGGTCATGAGGTTCTTCATCTGGGTGCGCACTTTAATTGTTGCTCGAAAGCCGTCCCTGCGTTATTAGATATCGCAGAGCTCCTCGCGAGAGGAGGCACCGAACAGACTAGGTGCATCTAGCGGTCGGTCGGGGTGGACCTACGTTTTCTGGGGCTCTTCATTTGAGGACCTCTGCACCTCACCCAAAGACGGAGTTTGAGAACAAATTAGAAAAGTGCAACGCGATGATTAGCCCCCCTCATCTAGGTGCATAACGAATAATATAGCAAAATACTATTGGTATTCCAACGATGATATTGTAGTTCCTCAGTTAGGGAGTCCTGCTACAGTAGTCAGACGACGCGTGCTACGATAGAGGCAGCACGTTTTTTTGGCTAAAACGTTTTCTCAATGGCGGGGCTCCTTAACCCAAAACCGTCGAAATTTCGACATATTTTTTTGCAACAATTATCGTTGTTTACCTAGGCCCTGATGGGACTGTTCATCGGGTAGCAGATGTAATTTTGTCCGAATCAGTTTTTGGGAGAGGTAGTGAGCTCCTCAAGTCAGGAGCCTCAGAAAAAAAAAGGGTGCACCGATACCGTAGAATGCGTCAGAACTACGCTGGCCAAAAGGTAGGGGGGATGTTACAACATCATTTTCACTACCGAGCATCGGCCACTCGTGCGAGTGGCTCTGCACCTCGCTCACGAACGGATTAGGGTGTTTGCGAACTACCAACTTTGGTTGGGTAGGAGTTGGGTAATAAATCATACAAGAATAGTATTGAAACCGTCGAACGTCAGACGCGACGTGCTACAATAGAGGTAGCAGTTTTTGGCGTTTTTGTTTCTGAACGACGGGGCTCCTTAAATAGAACAGTTGGGATGTCATTCTTGTTCTGCAACGTGAATTTTTTGTATACCTAGGCCACGGGTTTGTTCATCGGGTTGCACTTTTAGTTTCCTCCAAATAAGTTTGTGGAGATGAAGTTCAGAGCTACTCAAGTGAGGACCCTCAGGAACAAAAAATGGTGCGCCTCTATCGTAGCATGCGTTGTCACAATCCAAGGCCGTCCCAACCCACGAAAAATCAGCGAAAAAAAATGGTGAGAAACATTCGTACGTTTTCCTGTGATTTTTATTTTCCAACCTAATTTTCTCGTGGGTTGGTTGCCCTTGGGTTGTTTCGACATTCGTCGGTTTCAATACTATTTTAACTTTTTTTCAACGACGCATGCTACGGTAGAGGTGCATCATTTTGTTTCTGAGGTTCCTCACTTGAGGAGGTCTATACCTCTCCCAAAAACTGATTTGGGGGGGAAATAAAAGTGCTATATACCGGATGAAAAACCCCATGGCCTAGGCAAACAACCACCAGGAGGTCCATACCGAAGACGCATGCCACGATAGCCAACGAAAAATATTGCAAGAAAAAGAATGGAATCCCGACGAGTTTTGGGTTAAGGAGTCCCGTCATTCGGAAAACGTTTCATCCAAAAAGCGTTATTTCTATCGTAGCACACGTCCTCACTTCAGTAGCTCTATTACCTCACCCCCCCAAAAAAAATGATCTTGAGAAAAATGAAAGTTCAATCCCGATGAACAAATCCCATGGTCTAGGCGTGCAACCAATTCATATCGCAAAAAAACAAGAAAGGCATTCCGACAACTTTAGCTTAAGGAGCCCCGTCATTCACAAAATATTTTAGACAAAAAGCGCTACCCCTATCATAGCACCCGTCCGAACCCCAAAACGGACTTATAAATAAAATACGAAACTACAACCTGATTAAAAATACCATGGCCTAGGGGGGGGGGTTATATAATATATATATATATAATCCGGCGGATGGGGAAAAATAATGCTTAAGCTCACCACACTTCCACGAATTCTCATACGTGTCGTGTGTCAATTTAACTCAAATGCATACGCAATCCAGCGATAGCTGGCGTATCTTTCAGCTTCCGTGGCAACGGCAGCGCGAACTGCCCCTACCGACGGTCACCGTTATGGCCTAGGTATACAACGAATAGTATTGTAAAATTACAACGACATCGGGTAGTTCCGCAGTTGAGGAGCCCCGCCGACCACAAACAGTCTGGCCTAAACATGCTACAGTCGTGGTCCCTAGGTAGTGCGGTGCCTTGCCAGATGACAATAACCGCACTAAAGTGGGAGCCCGCACTATCACGGATATTGGAGTACTCTCTAGGACGAGGTCGTGACAAGAGATTTTCACCGCACTAAACTGGGGCCCCGCACTAAAGGGTACCG
>JAYJMJ010264573.1:0-34511 GCA_036873875.1 Laminaria ephemera | reverse complement strand
TGAAAAGTGACTCCCGCTGAAGGCGACATCTAACACAGAGCCTCCCGCAGGGAACATCTAAACAGCAGCCCCCGGCAGGTCCCGCGGAAGGCGACATCTAACACAGAGCCTCCCGCAGGGAATACCTAAACAGCAGCCCCGGTAAGGTCCCGCTGAAAGCGCCATCTAACAAGACATCTAACAAAGAAAGCCCCCCGGCCAGGACTTCAATTCTAAAGTATAATGACCCAATAAAAAGGACCCCACGCCATGGCAGAAAAACAAAGCAAACCCTTTAAAGATTGGTTCGACCGTAAGGCAGCAGTTGCACTCGGCAAGCAAATTGGCAGTGCTCACCCCAATTTCGATCAGCAACTGTTTGTGCGCCATTGTGTTAAAAAAATAACCACGCTTGAATTCAATGATCGAGTAAAGCAGTTTGCCGCGGCAATGGCTGATGCCCTGCCTGATCATTATCCCGATGCGATATCGATCGTTAAAAAAAGCCTGCCTCCGTTACTGCCGGGTTATGAGTCTATTACGGATGGTTGGTTGCAATGGCCGGTTGGGCAATACATTGCTGACTACGGGCAGGATCACTTTGCAGAATCTATGGACGCTATGACTGAACTTACCAAACGGTTTAGTTCGGAGTTTGCAGTGCGTCCATTTGTAGATCATCAGTCTGATGCAACCTTTGCTTATTTGTATCAACATCTTGATGACCCTAATCCGCATGTAAGGCGCTGGTGTTCTGAAGGGTGTCGTACGCGTTTGCCGTGGGGTAATAAGCTGCATGATCTGATTGCTGATCCGTCTCCTGTTTGGCCGATACTCGATGCATTGAAAGATGATGATGAGCTATACGTCAGGCGCTCTGTGGCGAACAATCTGAATGATTTATCGAAAGATCATCCCAAGTCAGTGATGGCACTTTGTAAAACTTGGGGTAAGGAAAAAAATGACGATGTTGAGTGGGTGATCAAGCATTCATTAAGGGGGTTGATTAAAGCGGGTGATAGTCGGGCGTTAGCGCTGATAGGATTTAAAAAACCGCAGGCTATAAATGCGGTGCTTGATGTTAGCCCGGGTAGGATAAATATTGGTGAATCAGTGATCGTTAGTGCGACTATAAAAAATAATTCCTCAAGACGTCAGTCGTTGTTGATTGATTATGTAGTGCATTACAAAGGTAAGCTCAGTGCCCAGCGAGCTAAGGTATTTAAGTGGAAAACTATTCACTTAGCCGCTAGAGAGTCACACACTCTTGATAAAAAGCACCCGATGCGATTAACCACTATCAGAGCCCTATATCCGGGGGCTCATCGAATTGAGCTGCAGATAAATGGCGAGATTGTAGCGAGTAAAACGTTTCAGTTGTTGGAAGGTTAGCGAGGTGTTTGTTGCTAGCATGGGGCGTACAGCGGGTACGGTCTTTCGGCTGACGCTGTCTGGATTTTTGGTAATGGTTTTTCAGGTTAAGCGTCTTATAAGATGCATAAAACAGTGACAGTGTTTACTATTTCTGCATGTTGTTTATTCATCGGTAAAGCAGTTCCTTTGCCATACGGACTATTACTCTTTGCCGAGCTCAGTAGCGGGCGGCCGCTATTCTTTAGTTCAAGGCATGCCATGAGCATTTGCTCGTTGGTGAACAATAAATGGCACCAATTTTTAGTTAACTCTGTTAATTTGCATTTAAAGCTGCTTAGAAAGGGTGTTCGGCGACTTGTGTTTGGGTGTGCCGGAGAATCGAGTCAGTAGCTGACATCGCAACATCACTGGCGACAGTCTAACTATTTTAATAACCGTTGGCCGCTTTGATTTTGTGGGCGCAAAAATAATTCATGTAGAGTTTTTTCGGTGCCATTGGTTAAAAATTGTCTTCAATAAAGAAACTATGAATACGGATAGCGAAACTTTACTGGTGCAAGCGTGGACTTTGCGTGAACTTGACTCTAAGAAGTCAATCGCACTACTTGATAGTATTGATTTGGGCGAAGGGACTCGAACAACCGTTTGGGCGAAAATGAATGTGGTAAGAAGCTTTCATTTTAGCCGTGTTTACGATTTCGAGAAAACGCTTGATGCCTGCACAGAAGCATTGGAAGTGCTTATAGGGGGGGATCCCCTGTGGTTGGCTAGACTCTATGGACGACTTGCCGTTGGTTTCCATTATTTGGGTGATATATCCGCTGCGCACAGAAATTTTCAGCTTCAGAGAGATTCGGCGTTTTGTTGTGACCCCGAATATCAGCATGAAGAATTGTTTCACTCTTATAACAATATGGGGCGTCATTTTTTTAAAATTGCCGATATCGAGCGTGCACTAAAAAATTATAAGAAGGCGTATAGCTACATATCGCCAGATGACTATTTGTATGGTTACTTGCAAGTAAACCACGCAAAATGTCTGATAAAACAAAAAAAATATGAAGAAGCAACTGTTTTAGTTAACTCAGCGCTCGAGACTGGCTGTAGATTGAATATTGTCAGGATACGCCACTATGCGTTACCCGTGCTGGCCAACCTCGCTGCTATGTCAAACCATATTCCAGAGGCTGAGATTCTCTATCTTGAGGCTGTATCGTTTGCCAGCGATAATGACCTGCCAGTTTATGATTTGTATTTGCAGTTGGCAGAATTATATCTGGCGACAGATAACTTGAACCAAGCGAAAGGTATAATTGAGATCGCTGCTGAAACCAGTCGAGGATCAGGTGATGAACTTCACGCAATGAGAGTTGATGAGGTGCGATATGAAATACATGTGTTGTTGGGTGATTACAAGCTGGCTCTAGCGAATTTTAAAGCATTTCATAAATTGAAAAAAACTCTACGTATTGCCTAGCACTGATTATTCATGGGGTGTCTCCACTCAGCGCTAAGAGTTCAGCAGTGGGCGCTTGATCAGGTAACTATTACTCCCGAATGTTTGTTTAGAGTTGCATACATTGACGTTTCGCTCTAATTTTCAGGTCGCGGTGGTGCATCCATTGCAGGGACAAGTTCGCCAGAACCGGTAACGTATTCGCAGTCTTGTCTTGAAACTACCCAGTTCATAAGGTTCAACATATTTGCTACGTTATTGGTAGCGTTTAACGGCTTCCACCAATAGACCGCTGCCGACAGAGTTATATAAATCCCCGGCTATTTTTTGGGCCGCAGGAAATGCTTCGTCAATGCAAGCTTGTACCATAGGTAGTGCGGTGGAGCCCCCGGTGGTGAAAACAGTATTAATGTCTTTGTGCCCAAGGCCTGCTTGGGTTAGGGTTTCGTCAAGTGCGCTGAAGATTTTTTTCATGTCTCGTTGTAGTGACTGGTGCAGTTGTTCCTGGGTCACTGTGCAATTGTTGATAGTGATTGCAGAGTTGTCTGCAAATAGTGACTGTAGATCTACCTCTGTGGAGTCCACTGATGATAAGTCGATTTTCGCACGCTCAACCAATGCTGCCAGATGGTGACCTTTTCTGTGTTTTAACAGATCCAGTAGCTTGTCGATAAGTGCTTTGTTACTTACGTCCAAGCGCAATTGATTGAGCTCTAGCAGCACGTCACGTTGGTACAGTAGGTGAATTCGGTGCCATGTGGCGAGTTCAAAATAGTAGTGACCGGGCATTGAAAGTTCTGGCCTTGCAGCCATTGGCATGCCCATTCCAAACTCAGGCATGATAGTAGACACTGATAAGTGCCGGTCAAAATCAGTCCCGCCCAAATGGATACCGTGGTTGGCCAGAAAATCATTTTGTCTGTCGGTTTGCAGATGGCGCTCAGGGGATAATCTGATCAAAGTAAAGTCGGATGTTCCGCCGCCAATGTCGACAATTAATGCAAGCTCTTCCGAGGTAACGTGCTTTTCATAATCCATTGCCGCTGCTATCGGCTCAAACTGGAACGACACCTCTTTGAAGCCTGCCAGGCGCGCTATAGCGGCTAGGTGCTCTTCTGCGGTGTTGTCGAGCTCGGAATCGTGGTCGTTAAAATAGACGGGGCGCCCGATGACAACTGATTCCAGTGCCGGGGAATCTTCACCCAGAAAACTCTCTGCTTGCTGCTTAAGGCTGGCAACGAAAAAACCGACGATTTCATCGTAGGTGTAGAAGCGGTTTTTTACCTGCGTGGTATCGCCCATGGAAGTGCTGCCCAGCAGGCTCTTCATCGATCGCATCAGGCGACCTGATTCACCGTTGGTATAACGACCAGTGGCGTTGCGGCCAAAGCTGATCTGGTCATCCTCGAAGCCGAAAAACAGGGCACTTGGTAAAGTCGAATGCCAATGGCCGTCTGAGTCTTGTTCCAGCGGCACCATAGTTTGCTGATTGTTATGCAATACGCCAATGGTTGAATTGGAGGTGCCGAAGTCAAGGCCGCAAATTGTCATGAAATTTCTCGTATTGCAGTCGGGTGTTCTGAATTGTGCTAGCGAACCGGTAAGTTTAACCGTCTACGGCAGTAAGGGGAACTGTCATTCTGATCCCACGGCGTCAGGGTTGTTGATCATCCTAAGAGCCGCCTTGGTTAAATCGACTAGTTTTATTGATTCTAGGTCAGCGAGCGGGAACCATGCGCATTGGTCGGTGGTTCCGTTCTTCTCAAACTCTAATTCGCCGCTGATATAGTTTGCGAAATAGATCAGCCTGATGGCGTGGAAATCTTCTGTCGGTGAGGTGGTAAATCTAGAGTCAACCCCGGCAAAACGGTTGACGGTTGCCGTTACGCCTGTTTCCTCGTTGACCTCTCTAATCATGGCGGCTTCCGGATGCTCGCCAAAATCAATACCGCCGCCGGGCAGTGTCCAGAAACCGTGCCATTGTGGTACCTGTTTTGACAATCGGCATAGAAGTATTTGCTGGTCTTCCCTAATAATTCCGTAGGCCGCAATACGTGTTATTTGTTTTTTCATTGTGTTTTGGCCTTGGGGAGTATCTGGGAATATGGGTAGTGTTATTGGTTCTAAAGAATGCACCATATCAACATGTGGTCAGCCTGACTAAGAAGTTTTGATAAACGTGAGGGAAGGTTAAGCCTTGAAATACACTTCTTCTGTTTACCTTGGTGTGGTCTATTTAATTAAAACGCACGCTGTATGTGCGAATGGCGTAGCCACCTACTGTTTTGATTGTCCCAGAACCAAAGGTATCAATAACGTTAATAGAAACAGACGCCCTACATGACAGGCGGCGATAAAACCTGCGTTTGCTCCCAGTACCGCGCCAATAGCAACCATGGTTTCAAGTCCGCCAGGTGAAAATGCAACGATTACCTGCGCCACAGGCATACCAAGTATTAATGCCACAGGCACAGCGGCAAGGCATGCTAATGCTATTGTGACAACAGTGGTGACAAGCCCGGCAGTAAGTGATGAGGTTAGTTGCCTAATGGTTACCCCTGAAAACCGGGTGCCAATCATCACGCCTACGACAACAAAACACGGCAATACAATTGACGGGGGTAAAATACCGGGAGCCAACTCAGTTATCTGAGCCACAGATGATACCAGCATGGCACCGATCAGAAATGCAGCGGGTACCCGTAGCCGGTGCAACACAATACCGACTACGATTGATGTGAGCAACACAGCTAATAGCTGAGGCATGCGCATGGGTGAGCCGGCCGGTAGAATATCAGTGCCTATTTCGATACCGAATATCAGTGCAATAATCGGTACGGAAAGGGTAAGGACCAATAGCCTTACAGCTTGGACTACGGCCACCGGTGTGACATTGATGTTTAGTGCAGAGCTTAGGCTGATGACAAATGCCAGGTGACCGGGGGCCGCTGCCAGAGTAGCGCTCTGTCGGTCAAAGTCAAAGAACTGCGTTAGGATAAATCGACAAGTTAACAGCACGCATAAAACCATCAGTGCCAGTACGGCAAACGCCACTGGCCATGTTGCCAGCGCCGTAGCGGCTTGTGAATTAATTCCAGTGCCTATGCTAATGCCGATAATCAACAGTGCAAAGTCTCTGACCGGATCAGCTATGGCACAGCGTACACCGCCGACACAAAGTAAGCTGATAAATAAAGCGGGGCCGGTGATTGGGTATATTGGAAACGACAATAGGCGCGCAATAACAGCGCCCATGATTCCGGCGGCCAATGTGATAAAGGTGATTTTGATTGACGAATGCAATGCAGATCCCGATGGCTGGCATGGCGGATGGGTAGGGCGTTTGACGAATACAAAATATTCAGGCTATCTGTAGTTGGTGAACCCGTGTTGTACGGTATTGTTGTGTGATCTAGTGTCTTCAAGATTATAGCGGAACCGTATTGTTATTATTGGTGGTGCTAAAAGCATGATCGATTTATTTTTGTTAGTAATAAATGGAAGGCTTGTTGTCTAAAGCAACATCCCTAAAAAATGGTTTCGGCGTTATGCGTCTTGTAAAATTAGATCTGATGCTTTCTCACCAACCATTATTGATGGGGCATTGGTATTGCCCGTCGTAATGGTAGGAAATATTGATGCGTCTGCCACTCGTAATCCAGTCACGCCGTGGACTTTTAATTTTGCATCAACGACTGATGCTGTGCGGTTTTCACCCATGCGGCAGGTGCCGCACTGATGGAAAACTGTCCATGCGTTGTCGCTTATAAAGCTCATCATTTCGTCGTCCGTTTGAATTTTTTGTCCGGGGTAGATCTCTTGCTCGATAAGGTTTGACATGGCTGGAGTAGCTGCCAGGTCACGCATAAGGCGCATGCCTTTTAGCATGATGTCGCGGTCGTATTCTGTTGACAGATAGTTGGGTACCATTTTTGGTGCAATCAAAGGATCGGCCGACTTGATCTGCAAATAACCCTTGCTGGTGGGTTTGCACGGGTTATAGCCAAGCATGAAGCCCGGAAACGGGTCTGGCTTGATCAGTGGTCGGGTACCGGCTGGTGCCCGCGTATAACTTAACGGCGAGAAATATAGTTGCGTATCGGGTCGATCAGAGTCGGAGTTAAGGCGAACAAAGCCACCACCTTGATTTAAGCTTAAGGTGAGCGGGCCCTTACGGAACAATAGAAATTGCAGGCCGGCCTTCATGCGGCCAAACCACGGGCGCAGTTGCTGGTTAAGAGTCGGTAGGCGTGAGCGGCATACCATGTCAGCCCCTAAGTGATCTTGCAGGTTTTGCCCTACTTGTGGTGAATCGTAGATCACATCAATACCAACATTTTTTAGTACTGATGCAGGCCCAATACCTGATAGCTGCAATAGTTGTGGTGAGTTGATAGCGCCCCCACAAAGGATAATTTCTTTAGCCGCGACCACGTGATTGTCACGGCCGTTTTTACGATATGAAACGCCTGAAGCACGTAGTCCTGTGAAGTTGATTTTTAGTACCTGGGCATTGGTTTCAAGCGTCAGGTTTCTACGGCTTAATGCGGGGCGCAGGTAGCAGCGGGCCGTCGAGGCTCGTAGTCCGTTTTTGGTGGTGATTTGATAGAGTGCTGCGCCATCCATAGACTCGCCGTTGTAGTCTGCGTTAGTAGGGATCTGTAGCTGTGTGGTGGCATTAAGGTAGTGCTGACAAAGCGGATGAACCTGGTCTGTTGTATCGTAAACCGGCATTGGGCCACCACAACCACGATAGGTATCTTCGCCGCCGGTCCAGTCTTCCATGCGCTTAAACAGTGGCGCAATATTGTTCCAGTCCCAACCGGGGGCGTCACGAGCCCAGTCATTGTAATCTGTAGGGTGTCCACGTACATACACCATGGCATTGATTGAGCTTGAGCCACCCAGCACACGACCACGTGGCCAATAGCTTGGCTTATTGTTTAAACCGGCATCGGGCTCAGTGGTGTACTTCCAGTTGACTGACTTGTCATAGTAAGTCTTGCCGTAGCCGATTGGCATTTGAACAAAAAATTTTCGATCACTGCCGCCGGCCTCGAGCACAAGTACGGTATGTTTGCCGTTGGCGCTTAGACGGTTAGCGATTACTGATCCGGCTGATCCTGCGCCGATCACGATGTAGTCAAAGGTTTCCAATCACTGTACCTGCTTAAATAGACTTTGCTTTATTTGAGTTTATATCAGAGACTGTGGTTAAGGTGATAACCATTTTGATGGCTTGGTATAGCAGTCAAGTTTAGCGGCAGGCCAAAAAAACGTGAGATATCATGACTAGAAAAATCTGGGGAAGAAAATCGTCGTCAAATGTGCAGGCGGTAGTGTGGTGTTTGCAGGTACTGAAGCTGGACTACCAGCGTAGTGATGCAGGCATTACCTATGGGGTGGTGAATACTCCAGAGTATCTGGCGATCAACCCCAATGGCACCATTCCAACCATGATTGAAGGCAATCATCTGCCACTGTGGGAGAGCGGGGCGATACTGCGGTATCTGGCCAGTCAGTATGGCCCAGAAAATTTCTGGCCGACTGATTCTGTTAAGCGTGCTGCGGTAGATCAGTGGGCTGAATGGGCAAAGATAAATGTGGCGATTAAGTTTACAGCGCCTGTGTTCTGGAAGGTGGTGAGAACCGCTCCTTCTCAACGTGATCCAGTTGCTATCGCAAGCAACCTGGCGCTGTTGAATAAATACCTTGCTATAGCCGATGAGCAATTAGCTAAAAATCATTTTTTAGTCGGACCAGAAATAACCTTGGCCGACATTCAGTTTGGGCATGTGCTTTACCGTTACTTTGATATCGATATAAAACGTGAGTCGTACCCAAATCTGCAACGCTACTATGAAATGCTTACAGCCCGGCCTGACTACCAGCGCAGCGTGATGATTGATTATTCTGAGCTCAGGGTGCTGGACTGACCAGTTCTGCTTTTGATGCCAGGTGCCTCCTAGTTAGCAGGCACTTCTGATAATGTTAAAGTGCTTTAAGCAGGGTGTCGATCACCGCTTTTACGCCGACTACAGTGTTTTCGTCTTTAAGTGATCCATCATCATCGAACGCTTGCATCGCCCCAGCCAGTGTGACAAAGCCTGGAACCACAACAATACCAAGCTCTGCCAGGGTATCTCTTAGTCGTGGAATAACCCTGATGCCCCCAAGTCGACCGGGAGAGGCCGCCATAATTGCTGCCTTTTTTCCGCTGAAGGCAATCATGCCTTTTTCCTCACCTTCGGCACGTGATGCCCAGCTGAAAGTATTTGATAGAAGCGGGGGAATGTGGCCGTTGTACTCCGGGCTTACAACGATAAAGCCATCGCTATCAGCCATTAGCTGTTTTAATTTTCTGATTGACTCGGGTAGGCCGTTGGCGGCTTCATCGTCACCATTGTAAATGTCAGCTGGATAGTCGGCAAGATTGATCAGGGTGACATCTGCACCGGCGTCAGAGCTAAGTTTACTAGCGACGGCAGCTAGTTTTTTGTTCACGGAATCAGCGCGGGTACTTCCGGCAAAAACCAGTATCTTTTTCTTGTTCATAAGTTATCTCTGGACGTTATGACTATTAAACGTGTGAATAATAAACAAATATTGAATGTTGAATTAAATAACAATCGAGCTGGTCGTGTGATTCTGGGCATCGATATATCATCAGTACTTGACATAGATGGTTCAATTGGTTTTCATACCATGGTCGAGTTTACTATCTAAAGTTAACTTTAGGTCAAGGGGATTGTAAATGACCAAGGATCCACACATCAGTATTGGCGTTGTTGCCGCACGCACAGGCGTTGCTGTTTCAGCGATACGCTATTATGAAAGTATTGGTTTGTTGCCCGCTATTCGAAGTACAGGCGGCAAGCGTCTGTTTGCAAGATCGGTAATACGCAGGGTATCTTTTATACTCATATCACAGCAGATGGGATATACCCTTCCGGAGATCG
Source organism: Laminaria ephemera (assembly GCA_036873875.1). NCBI lineage: Eukaryota > Phaeophyceae > Laminariales > Laminariaceae > Laminaria > Laminaria ephemera. The sequence goes on along the minus strand of JAYJMJ010264573.1, from coordinate 24,743 downwards.
CCAGTCTGTTTGATAAATTGCCGTTGAAACGCACACCAACCAAGGCTGATTGGCGAAAGCTGAGCGTTGAGTTCAGTCGTGATATAGATCAACGCATAGCGCGACTGACGCACTTGAAAGAATCGCTTAACGGCTGTATCGGGTGTGGGTGTTTGTCATTGAAATCTTGCAGACTTTACAATCCACAAGATCAGGCTAATTCTATGGGGGAAGGGCCACGCTACTTACTGGGTGATTCGCCAGCGGCCATTGCCTCAGGCCCTGTTAAGTGACGCTTTTTTCCTGCGACCCAATACAGCCCTGCCACTAAATCCTGCGATAAGTAACCCGAGAAAGCCTAGATCAAATGCCCCTCCTGAATCTGTTGATTTAGGTGAAGATGTCTCAGTTTCGGTTTCGGTTTCGGTTTCGGTTTCGGTATTGGTTTCAGTTTCAGTTTCAGTTTCAGTTTCAGTTTCAGTTTCAGTCTCGGTCTCGGTCTCGGTTGGATCGGTTGGATCAGTCGTAACGGGGGAATCAGTTGATGTGATAATGACCGCCCAGTCTTCACTGGCATCAGTAGGGGCGTCGCCCAGTGTGATTGAACCAGTTGTACTTATATCTATCGGTGATCCGGTGAACTGTCCGTCTCTGGGGTTAAACCAGCGTTGCTGGTATTCGCCTTCCGTGACAGTGAGTGTGCCGCTGTCGGTAGCATCAGGAAGATAAACAGCATAGGTATCACCAGATTTTTCAAATACCTGAACAGTTGTGGTGGCACCGGCGCTGTGTAGTTCATCGTTTGGATTCATTTCCCAATAGGGTAATTCTGTTTGCATCATCTCCCGGGCATATCGCATGTAGCGGTACATAGGTTGTCGTGTGCGAAAATCTTCTGTTCTCATATCACCGCCCAGTGGTAGAGAGTGGTAGCCAAAGTACCACTCTATGTTACCTCCGCTAAAATAAATTGGGTACAGTACCGACTTTCGAAGTTCGTCGGCATTGGTGTCAGTAAGTCCCACTTTAGCGGACCCGACTTCATCCATATCAATAACCCATGGCCAGCCGGCGAGAGTACTTTTTTCGCGCCATTCCTCTACGAACTGATCTGAGTTAGTTGGTGAAAATTGTATGGATGATGCGGTAAAGATCGAATCACCAAGGATGCCGTCGTATTGTTTTTCCGGTTCGTTTACCGTGGTATGAACACTGATGGGATGATCTGCCCAATCAAGTTGATCAATGAATTGGCCAAACAGTTTGTGTTCTGCGTCATTGAAGCGGCTTTCTTCACTGATATTCCATTTAATCGCCATCAGGTGCGAAAACCGAGCGATCATTTCACGGTAGAAAAGTTTCCGCTCTACCCCCAGCTCTCCGCTGTCAAACCAATCGCTGTTGCCGCGTTCGATCTCTGCCAGAACAATATTTGCTGCAATGCCTTTGTTTTGCATATGATCGAGTACAACACCCCATTGGTATAACTTCGATACATCGTAGTGAGTATTGTCGAAGTTAGAGCCTGTGGGTCTAATGAAGGGATAGGTGTCTCGTCCGTCACCACCCAGGTTCATCGGTAAAAAATACAGTGAATTCACCGATTCGCTGGAAAGATAATTTATCGCACCGATGATCCCTTTCGCGCCATCGGGGTTGGCGCTGTTATCAAACAGGGGATCATTATCCTGCCAGTCGGGGATGTGTGTTTCGTAGTGATGAATTCCATCTAGCAACCCGGTCGTGCTAGCGCCATCGGGCTGGTCAACGGTGTTGTCAAACCCTGAGTAAGCCAAGAAATTTTCAGGGCTATCTATGCCCCCTTTAATCCAATGTTGTCCGTCTGCTGCTTTCAGGTAATGTTCACCGGTGTATTGAAGGCGACCGTTGGCCAGAAGACCCTGAGCATCATTTCCTTGTGCGGTGATTGTAAATGTGCCCGATTCTCCGTCTGAAGGCATGGCGATACCATCGGTGTCCAGAAGTGAGACGGCAACGTCCCCGCCACTTTTAAACGAAACTGAGTATGTCCATTCGCCTATTTCGTCTGCTGAAAATCGTACCCGCCAAATAGAACCGATACCAGAGCCTTGTCCGTTGCCTGCAAAGTAGCCGGGAACCACATATACATTATCGGTTGGGCTGGTAAAGGTGACGTTGAAACGGTAGTCCAAAAACGGGTTGGGTGTGTATTGTGATTCACTTAGAACAACTACCGAACGATTATCAAGGGTCAGCGGGTGCCACTTTTTTAACGACCCATTTATGGATACATCACCAAATGCAGGTGTCATTGCCAGTAGTGTGACAGCAATAATTGATGGTTTTAACATCTGCTAAGCCTGAATAATCAAAGGAGCCTGAGTAGTTGCGCTAACCGTGCCAAATATTCGCCGTTGGTTGCGGGGCCAGAAGGAATTCTGTGCTGCAATGGAATTTTTGTGACTGAGGTTGCCCTTGGATTAGGGGCGCATCCCGAATTCAATGCTGGTTAGCACCAGTACATCAAGAGCACAAAGCTGGGGCTGTGAAGCGTTTGGTTAAGGCGGGCACTCATTGAGTTCTGGGTTGGTTCTTGCCACGAACAGGTACACCAAACTCCCGATGGCATAGGGCGGCGAGTTTTGTTATTCCAGTTTCAATCGTCGGTATTGAAGGATTGGCGAAACAAAGGCGCAAATACTGTTTAGCATCGGGTTGCAGCGACCATTCGTGTCCGGGGTTGATGGCAATCCCTTCGGCTTCTGCAATAGTGGCCAGTGATTCTGTGTTAACTACGGCGGGTAACTTTACCCAAAGAAATATTCCCCCGGGTGGGGATTCGTATTCAGCGTCAGTGCCGAACTCCCGATCAATGGATTGGCACAGAGCGTCCAGTTTGAGCTTTAGATTTTTATTCAAGTTGCTAACGTGCTGGTCAAAGTGATCTGTGCAATATTCTGCAAGCAGCATTTGCTCAAGAGCGCCTGAGCCGGCATCAGTTTTTAAGGAAAGTAGTTGCCCCATTAACGACCAATTAGCAACGGTGTAACCGACCCGAAGCGCCGGAGCGATGGTTTTTGAAAACGACCCGACATGCACTACTCTTGAGGTGGTGTCCAACGCATAAAGCGAAGGCGGCCTGTCACCGCACCAGACGAGATCGGCGTAGCATTCGTCTTCGAAAATTACGGTGTCATACTCTGTTGCAAGATCAATCAGGTGTTGGCGGCGTTGTAAACTCATGATAGTGCCGGTCGGGTTATGCACCGTAGGTATGGAATAAATATACGCGGGTTTAATACCGCGCTTTTTCAGATCGGCTAGTTTTTCTGCTAGTTCCGTAGTTATCATGCCTTGCTGATCCACACGGACCGACACCATGTTCACGCCCAACCGGTTAAGGCGCGACAGTACTCCACCGTAGTTAGATTCTTCAACGATCACGGTATCACCACTTTTCACCAATGCCTGGTTGATTAGGTCAATAGACTGGAGAGACCCTGAATTAATTAAAATGTCATCAGTGTTACAGTCTATTTCAGCGTATTTTTTTAGCTTAGGAACTAAAAAGTCACGCAGCGCCAGGTAACCCTGAGGGCCGCTGTCCAGTGCGTAGGTTGCCAGTGTTTTTCCCTCGCGCTGTAATACATTGGTACAGGCCTGGCTAAGCAGTTCAATTGGCAGGGAATCAGGATCGTTGTGGCCGCCGACGAAATTGTACTCTGGAAACTTGCGCCACGGGGCGTTGGCTGGCGGTGGTAAGTTTTGGTTTACTACTTCACTAAAGTTGAACTTCACGCTTTTTATCCCCCATCAGAAGGGACTTAGTATAACGAATATGTGGCGGTGAAATACAGATCGTTAAGGGTTCTTTTTACTGCTTTAAATCGATGGCAATAAGGCTAAACTAATGCAATGGGCAAAAAAAAGCCTGCAGAGAACTGCAGGCCCTTTTTCAAGCTAACACTACTCGTTTAACGATAGTGCTTCCAGTCAATACTAACTAACCTTATTTAACACCAAGTGCACGGACAGTTGCCATGTTCAGGTATTTATCAACAGGAAGACCTTTAGAGCGTTGGAAAGAATTAACGGCAGACATAGTGTCAGAACCGATGGTACCGTCGATCGGGCCCGGGTTGTGACCAGCAGCCTTCAGAGCGGTTTGGATCTGCATGATGCGGCCCCCAGTCATGTTGGTATCACAAAGAATTTCACGCCATTCCATGCTACCTTCGCTTACCTGCTTTTGGCTGGTTACGGTCTTGTAGCGAGCTGGAATTTCAATGCGACGTTCGCGTGCTGGGGTCGCTTCTTCTGTTACCGAAATTGTCTTGTAAGTTGCTGGTACCGCAACTCGGCGGGTGGATGCTGCAGTCGCAACGATGCGCTTTTCAACAGTGCGGTATTCAGCAGGTATCTGCATAGTTCTAGTGCTTGCAGGTGTCTTTAAAACGCGCTTCGATACCGTTTTATAGCTGGCAGGAATTTCAACCAAGCACATGATTTCACCAGACTGCTCATCGATTTTCTGAATGGGGCCAGCGCCTTTTTTCCAAACACTGTGAGCAGCTTTGTCCAATATGCGTGAGGTTACTGTTTCATAGACAGCCGGTTGAGTATGGATTTTTGTGGTGGCTGCTTTGACAAGTACTTTTTCGGATACTGTTTTGTAAGTGGCAGGAACAACTACCAGCTTTTCAGACGCTTCGGTAGCAAGAATACGCTTGCTACCAGTTTTGAATTTGGCTGGAATGACTTCAATTTTCTGGCCTGCATCTTCAACAAGCTGTCGGTTTGAAATAGTTTCGTATTTTGGTGGATTCCAAATGCGGGTAAAGCACTGTCCAGCCTTGGCATTTGGTGGGGTCAGACCGGCGTCTGATTGGTTCATTTGGGTTTTGGCCATCGTATTAGCCTGACTAAGTGCCGGGAGCTTGGTAGCAGTCTGGGTTACTGTTGGCAGTGAAGCGCGGCTGGACGCCGGTATTTCTGTGGGATTTTTGCCGCCGAATGAAGAGCAGCCTGCCAGGGCTGTGACGAGTACTGAAACTGATGCCAGCGTGACAAATTTTCTTGTATTTTGAGTGTGACGCATTGATTTTTCTCCGAGGTCTGAGTGCCGTTGTCCGCACTTCAGTAGTTGGTCTGACCGCAAGTAGTGAACGAAAAAAATAGAAACCTAAGATGATTAACGCTGACTTAGCGCCTGTCTTAAACCACAGTAACGGCAGCAAGTGAAAGGCCTTTTGCGTTAGAAACAATAGATTACAATTTGGGTCTTCAATCGATTCATGGGGTGTTTGAGTAAGTGTCCTGGTATGCCTGAATGGACTTATTGCAGTACTTGTATCCCCGTGTTACAACCGTGTGTCTCAAATTTCAATGAAGAATGGTATGGCTCTAAAGCGTCTGGTTGTAGAAATGGGTATGGGTACTGATCTACATGGTCAGGACTACACTAAGGCCGCAGTCAGAGCGCTACGAGATGCGTTGTGGCATAACTCGTTGTCGGTGGTGCCAGCACTGGGCTATTCACGGGACGACATGCACGTAGAAATCGAAATTGGTGTGGCACACCCTGAAAAAGTAGACAAAAATGCAGTGGCAGCCGTTCTGCCGTATGGCCGTGGCTTTGTAAATGTTGTGAAAGGCGGGCTTGATATCATCAACGATGACGGTACAAATACTACCGTTGTGGCTAACGCAGCAGCAGTGGTTTACCTGGATGTTGAAGCCGCAGCTGAGGCAGAATAGCGATGGCCCTTAAGCGAATAATTCTGGAAATGGGGTCTGGTAATGATCTGTATGGCGAGGACTACACCAAGGCCGCCCGGCGTGCCATTCAAGACGCGTTGCATCACAGTTCGTTGATCCTATTCCGATCCCTGAACCTTGACAAAGACAGTATGAAAATTACTGTCTCTGTCGGTGTGCAGAAGCCAGAAAAAATTGACAGTGAAGCGTTGAAAAAAGAAATTCCGTTCGGCACGGTGAAAGTAGTTCCTGAACTGGGCGGGCTTAACCTCACTGACTCTGAAAACGATACGCTTACCGTTATAGCCACCGCAGGGATTGCCGTATATTTGGATCTGCCTGATTCAAAATTCACACTTTAAATCGATAACGGTGAATGGCATAGTTGCGATTCGTGCGCTTGATTACTTTTTATAAAAGCTGATCAGTAAAGTGCACTGAGCGAATTCAAGCGTTTATTCAGTGATCACTTTCTTCGGTACCTTAGCGGGTAGTGCATCAGGAATAATGATTTGCCATGGCGGATCGTCTGTGGGTGGTAGGTACTGAAATTGTGAATTAGCCTAAAGCTCTTGGTGTCAGGGGGTGGGGCGACTGTCAGCTTATAGTGCTGTACGATGTCCAATTGTTCCAGCCAAGTAGTAACAGATGCCTTTTACGTTTGATAATAGTTCGGATCGTCGGCTTGAAACTGTCGTCATAGGGGCAATGAATCTTGATGTGCTGGCTATTGCATCCCAGACAGCCCTTCCGGAGGAATCCACCCCCGGGCAGATTACCACTAGTGCTGGCGGTGTGGGGCGCAACGTTGCCGAAGGCCTATCCCGATTAGGCATCAACACCACTCTGCTTTCCGCTGTCGGTAACGATGACGCAGGCAAACAGCTTGTGCGGCATTGTCAGTCGGTGGGAATCAATACCGATCACGTGATCAGTGTTGAGGGCGCTAATACTTGCTCTTATGTGTCTATGCACGGCCACGAGGGGGCATTGCTGTATGCGATATCAGACATGCACCTGATGGATCAATTCTGCAGTGATCAACTATCCGGGTTAAGCCTGCAATTAGCTACCGCAGACCTGTGTGTGATTGATACTAACCTGCCCGAAGCGCTAATTGCCGAAATAGCCGATGCCACCAGGCAGGCTATTTTGGTGGCTGATGCGGTATCTGTAGCCAAGTGCCAACGACTATCAAGCGTGCTGCCAAAGCTAACGTTGCTAAAAGCTAACCGACATGAAGCTGAAGCATTGACTGACTTTACCGCTGATACACCATTGCAGACAATCATCGAAAAATGCCTGGCTCTGGGCCCTGAAATGCTATTAATGACTTTGGGGGCAGAGGGTGCGCTATTGGCAGACCGGACAGACGGATCTATAAAGGTAACTTATGGTTCAGCACCAGAAGTAGACATAAAAAGCGTAAACGGGGCCGGTGATGCACTGATGGCAGGTTTTTTGGCTGCAGCGTTGTACGGTCACGATACCGATGAGCAATTGCGATGGGGTAAGGTGTCAGCAGGGTGCAGTCTTGCAACACAGAATGCCTGCTCTGATCTATTGTCTGTTAATTGTATGCGATAATCATTAAGCAAAGAATCACTGTAACTCATTAAAAGTAAAACTATGAACCAACACTTACTTGAAAAATACTTGTCACTGACCCCTGAAGTTAAATCGGCGTTAGATGATAATCAGCCAGTCGTGGCTCTTGAGTCAACAATCATTTCGCATGGCATGCCATACCCTGCGAATGTTGAAACGGCATTGGCCGTCGAAGCCAAGGTAAGAGAGAACGGTGCCGTGCCTGCTACCATCGGAATATTAAACGGTCGGTTGCACGCCGGGTTAAACCAGTCGCAAATAGAGCAACTGGGCAAGAGTGGTCAACACTCTTTAAAGGTCAGTCGGCGGGATATCCCTTTTGCGCTACTAAGTGATAAAACAGTAGGTGCTACAACGGTTGCCGCCACCATGATCATCGCTCAGCTTGCTGGTATCCGGGTTTTTGCGACGGGTGGTATTGGTGGTGTGCACCGTGGTGCATCAGAAACCTTTGATGTGTCAGCTGATCTGCAGGAGCTTGCCAATACTAATGTGGCGGTGGTTTGTGCTGGTGCGAAATCTATTCTCGATATCCAACTGACCAGAGAATACCTTGAAACCTATGGTGTGCCTGTAATAGGTTATGACACTGATTGCTGGCCAGCGTTTTACACACGGCGCAGTGAGCATATGGTTGATTATAACCTGGAACACACAGACCAGATCGCCCGGGCGTTGGCCAATAAGTGGGCATTAAAACTCAATGGCGGGGCAGTGATCTGTGTACCTGTCCCTGAGGCCTATGCGCAAGATGAGCAGGTGATTAACCGTGCAATTGACAGTGCACTTCAAGAGATGCAGGAAAAATCAATTACAGGTAAAGATACAACGCCATTTTTGTTAGGCAAAATAGCTGAGATAACGGCTGGCAGCAGCTTAGCGACAAACATCGAACTGGTGCTGAACAACGCGGGTGTAGCGGCTAATATTGCGAAGGATCTAGTGAAGATTGATTCGTCACACGCCGGTCGGTAATCAGGCCTCGTTCTTTGGTGGAGCTTGATGTGTAGAAAGAGGCACAACGCTTTTGTTACGGGTTCAGCGATCTTTAGCAGGTTATGATGTTATCGGTTAGTTATCTGGTTAACTTCACACCGGTACAGAGTGTCCAGTTGATATTTATTTTGGTAGTTTACAAACCTGCAGACAGGAAGCTATTGATTTTTTTTGTTCTCGTGCCACGCGTTACCCACCGTATTGGCCGCAGTTGAAGTAACAGCACGCCGGCCTTTGATGATTTCCCGGTATAGCGTATACATGCCCATAGCGATAACGATTGCTGAGCCGATAAGCGTTAGTTTGTCTGGAACCTCGGCAAAGATAAAATAACCCAGGCCAATAGCCCAAATCAGGCTGCTGTATCTGAACGGCACAACGTAGGCGACTTCACCGGTACGCATTGCCATGACTATAAATTGGTAGCCAAAAAATAAAAAGCAGGCGGCAAGTGTGAGAAGAAGCATTTGATGCGAATTAACACTCTGCCAGTTACTTTGACTGGTAGAGATAGCAAATCCTGCAGAAGTAATAGCCACCGAGGTAGCACCTGATACAAGCAGTGATGGCAGTGAAGGTGGCAGGCAGCGGGTGAATAGATCACGTGCAGCGGCAAACAAAACCGATACAACCACCAGCAACGACATTGCTTGAAAGCCGCCCATACCGGGCCTGATAATAATAAGCACACCAATGAAACCAATGCCGATAGCAACCCAGCGTCGCCAGCCGACTGGTTCGCCCAGAAATACCGCAGCGCCTACCGCGACGGCCAATGGTAGTGCCTGAAGAATTGCGGCGATGGTGGCAAATGGCAATAATTGAAGTGTGGTCAGGAACGCTACCGTGGCGCAAACTTCCATGACTGATCGATACAATACCGTGGGCACCAGCAACTCACGTAGTCGGCCAAGTAGCCCTTGCTGCCAGATTAGCGTTGCAACAATAACTAAAAGTATGCAGCCGCGCATGGCCATAATCTGGCCGATCCCCAGCGCCCCATCAAGTGACTTGATGAACATGTCGTTGATGGTGAACCCCATCATCGACAACATCATGTAAAGGCTGGCTCGAACGTTTGAAGAAAGTGGTGAGTTTGATTCTGTCATTTCACATGGTAGCTTTTTGTCTGGGCCTTCGGGGTGTTTTTCAGTTGTAAATGCCAGTGCTTAAGTCCAAACCGCGACATCACCGGTGACTAATGAAGATTGACCAATAAGAAACGGCCCGTCGTGTTGAACGGTCTGAGTTGAAGGCCCATAGTTAAACGCGAAAGTAAGATTGCCATAGCGAGTCATTCGAAGGCCGTCGGTGCAGTTTATTGTGTCGATGTGGGCGTCGCGAAGCCGGTCAGTGATAAAGTCACAGAGTGAATGATCTTCAAGGCAGCAGTTAAGGTAGTGCACGTTTTTGTGCCGATAGTAAAAGCCCCATCCATCATCAAAGTGATCCGTAGGGGGGAGGGCAGATTCTATCTGCTCGCGCCATCTGCGGGCAATGCGGCCTGTGTTCTTAGTTGGCATGGACACGAAGTCAGGCAGTGACTCTGTACAGGTTACCCGTACCGGAATAAGCGCCTGTAGCCCACCGGGGGCCAATTGTTCGGGTATTGAGTACTCATCAGTTTTACTACCGCAACGTGGACCAATCAGTACATGGCCAGTAAAATTGCTTAGCTGATTAACTAAGCTTTCTGTCACTGCAATGCTGTTGGCCAGAACGACCATTTTATACGCTGATAGATCGGCGCACTCAGGGACAATATCGACGTTCACGCCATTGAGTCGCAGTGCGGTATAGATTTTCATCACCCATTGAAGCGGTTCAAAGTTTTGTCCTTGTGGTTGTATGCGGCACATGTGATCGCCGCTGTAGTCAAAGATCAATGCCACCTGGCATGAGCGTTGGTGTTGCAACCCCAGTGTCTGTAGTTCAGAAGTCAATTGCCTGATCTCTTCTACTGCGGTGTCTTCCGTTGAGTCTGGTCGCAGCAGGCCCGTGTGCATTTGCTCTTGTGCATAGGGTAATTGCCGCCAACGAAACCACGACATAACTTCAGCGCCGTGCGCAAACGCTTCCAGTGCCCACAGCCTTACCATACCGGCCAACGGGGCGGGGTTATGCGGTGCCCAGTTAACCGGGCCTGGCTGTTGTTCGATGATCCAAAGTCTGCCATGACCAACACCACGATACAGATCGTGGTGAAATGATGATGAGTCAGGGTGTCCGGTTCGATACCATTTTTGTTGGTCAGCCGGGTCAGTGCCGTCTCGATCAAGAAACCCGAGTGGATAGTTATCCCAACTGGCGATGTCTAGGTCGGCAGCGGTTGTGTAGTGATCGAACTCTGTAAAATTACCCATAAAGTTATGCAGAATATCGCGGCCTGGGGAATGCTGGCGTATGATATCGACCTGCAATTTGTTGAAGCTTGCCACTTGATCAGATGAGAACTTCCAGAACGCCAAACGATGCGCGGGGTTAAGTTCGGTAACAGCGCCGCAGGGTAAATCTATTTCGTCGAAGCTACGGTATTCCATGCTCCAAAATACATTGCCCCAGGCGGTATTAAGTTGATCAATTGATTGGTAGGTTTTATTGCACCAAAGACGAAACGCAATAGTGGCGTCTTCAGAGTAGCTAAGGATCGTACTGTGACAACCGTATTCGTTGTCAGTCTGCCAGGTATGAATGGCCGGGTGATCACCAAATTCTTCTGCAACTTTGGTGGTGATCCGACGGCATTCGTCGCGGTATTCGGTTGATGAAAAGCAATAGTGACGCCTTGATCCAAAACCTTTGGGCTGATCGTTTTCGTCAACGGCCAGAATAGAAGGTTTCTCATCGATCAGCCATTTGGGCGGCGTGGCGGTGGGGGTGCCCAGTACCACTTCAAGGCCCTGTTCATGTAATGTATCTATGGCTTGCCTAAGCCATTCAAACTGAAAGTTTGACCGACTGGGTTCAAGCCTGCTCCAGGCAAACTCACCCACCCTGACTACTTCGATACCAAGCTCTTTCATGCGGCGCGCGTCATCCGGCCACATGTGTTCAGGCCAGTGTTCGGGGTAATAACAGACGCCAAGTTTCATTGATTCAAGTGCTCTTTACTAATGGTGAATGATTAATAGGGGGGGCGGCAGCTTGATGCGCCGATATGTCTAATAGTAGCGCTGACTGCACTGGCATGATTGGTAATGTCACACCAATATTCATCAGTGTCTCACCGGTAGCAGTTGCGCCATCAGTAAGCCAGCGTGGAACATGCTTTGAAAATTTTCTGAAGTGATCAAGGTTGCCACTGACAAGTTTCACTGTGTAGAGTTGATCGTCGACAAGTCCTAGCGGTTTCAATTTGCCGGGTGCTGTTTTTGATAGGCTGCCAGTAGCAACAGCAAACCACAGAGAGGTTGCTTGATCAGAAGCCACCAGGCCACAGCAACACAGTTCGTCAGAATCGCTATCAAGTCGGTAGCTCAAACTTTCTGCCATCCAGCTTCTATGTTTCTTATAGAGATCAACATAGTGCCGAAGCGTGGCCGCTTCATCGCTGCTGATGTGTCTGGCGTCAATTTCAAAGCCAAGCTGGCCTTGCAGGGCCACAATAGCTCTGGTGTGAATATCGATTTTGCGCCCGGTCAGATGTGCCTCTTCGTGCCCGATATGCGCACCCATAATTTCTGGAGGGTTAAAAATACTGTAGCCGCGTTGAATGGTAGCGCGATCAACGGCATCGATAGAATCGGAAGTCCACACCCGGCCGGTGTACTTCAATATTCCCCAGTCAGCGCGGGCCCCCCCTGATGCACAGCTTTCGATCTCGAGTGTTGGAAAAGCTTTGTTGAGTCGATCCATCAAGCGGTAACAGGCGGGTGCCTGCCGGTGCATTTTACTGCTGTTGCCGTCACCGGCCAGTAGTAGATCGCGGTTGAAATCCCACTTGATATAGTCAATATCGTATTCTGTTACCAGTGCCGATATCTGTGAATACAAGTATTCCAGCACTTCTGGTAGATCAAGGTTCAGCACCAGTTGATGCCGGGCCAGTGGAGTGTCGTAGGGCTTTAAATGCAGGACCCAATCAGGGTGAGATCGGTACAGGTCGCTATCAGGGTTAACCATTTCCGGTTCAAACCATAAGCCAAACTGCAATCCGGCGTTGCGGGTATGGTCGACTATCGGGTGCAGTCCCTGTGGATACACAGAGCGATCAACGGTCCAGTCACCCAGCCCCGCGTTGTCAGAGCGCCGGGCAGGGAACCAGCCATCATCAAGCACAAAGCGCTCGGCACCAAGCTTGGCGGCGGCGTCTATGAGTTCAAATAGTTTTTCAGAGTCGTGGTCAAAATACAGTGCCTCCCAACTGTTGGTATGTATGGGGCGTGCAGTGCGAGACCACGTGGGCAGGATTTCCTGCCGGGCAAAACGGTGCATGGCCTGGCTTGCCTGGTTAAGTCCATTGGCGGTAATCAGGTGTAACGAAGGTGTGGCGAAATCTTCGCCCGGTGCCAGGCGTAATTCCCCGCTGTCTAACGCGATCCCACTCTGCAGGCTCAACCGTCCGTCACCTAGTCTTTCGACAAGTGTGCGGTGGCTTCCGCTCCAAGCCAGTTGTGCCGCTAGCAGGTGTCCATGTTGTTCACCAAAACCTGTCTCACCAGTGACCACTCCCGGGTAGAGTTCGTGGCTGGTTCGGCCCCTGGTGTTTTCCAGCAACAGCTGACCCTGGCTAATTGTCTGACGTTGTTGTTGAAATTCGTAGCCCCACCGGCCATGCAGGTAAAGGGCTTCAGAAAAATCACTGGCCAATGGAACAGAAGCGCTGGCCAGCCAGTCAACTTGAAAAGCCGATGTGCCATCGTTGGTCAGTGTCGTGTTGATCGAAAGCACCCCGGTGTCATCGTGTAGGTGCAGTTTTACGGTGGCGCTGAGCTCTGCCGCTTTGTCGTTTAGATAGATGGTAAGTGTCTGTTCGTGTTGTTCGACCTTAGAGCAAATAAACCGGTGAGCAAAACAAGCGCCGTCCCGATGTCCACGTAATGCAGCCGATGACTCAGCGCCGGTGGAAGATTGCGGAAAAACCGACTGTGGAACCTGGGTATCAAGCTTAGCCATAGGTATTGGCAGGTCGGTCAACGCAGCAACTGAGTCGACACTTAGTTGCTCGCTGAGGCGTTTACCGAGCCAGACGATTGATGGGATTTCGTCTGCACTGTGTGATTGCAGTGCAACACTGACGGATGCGGAATCCAGTTGCCAGAGACGGGGTTGTAAAGGTGTCATAGCGAGTTGCCAACAGTGGTTTGGTGAAAGAGCGCATTGTACTCAGGTTGGTATTTCGATGGCACAAAAAGCATAGGCTTTGACGATCATCGGTAGGGCACCAGTTGCCTGGTAAATATTGTAGCGGTAGGGCCCACTAATGAGCTGCTGCCATGTTCGGGGGTACTGATGCTATGAGTCAATACGAAGTTGACTGCTCAAAAATTAATAGTAGCCAGTCATGTTTAGTGCCAGCGGGTCCCGCCGGTGATCTTTGGTGAGCTTGTCCCATCGGGTAGTGTGTTGATAGGTTGTGTTAACGAAATTGTGGGCATCGATGGCAAAAAGCTAGGCCATTGTTTGAATTACGTAGCGTTATGAATGAAGAAATATCCATAATTGGCCGGATCGGCGGCATTAGGAATAGGGCTTGCAAATCCCGGCAGCTGATCTGCGTTTGTAGTCGTAGGAGAATCTATATTGCAACTGTCCCCACTTGATACCACATGGCTTTTATTCTGCGCATTCTTCGTGATGATAATGCAGGCAGGCTTTTGCCTGCTTGAAACAGGCATGGTTCGATCAAAGAACAGCATCAATGTCGCGTTTAAAAATCTGTCTGACTTCACCATGGCGGCCTGTGTCTATTGGCTGATTGGTTATGGTTTTATGTACGGCGAATCGGTGGGGGGCTGGATCGGCTTTTCAGGCTTTGCGGTTGATCATTCACAAGTCAACGGTGCGTGGTTTCTATATCAGCTGATGTTTTGTGGGGCGGCGACCACTATTGTGGGTGGCGCACTAGCAGAAAGAACACGCTTTACCGCTTATCTGGCTCTTAGTGCGATCATAGCGGCGTTGATCTATCCGGTGGCAGGGCATTGGATCTGGGGCGGTGTCTTTGAAGGGCAAGCAACTGGTCGTCTGGCGGCAGTAGGGTTTATTGATTTTGCCGGTGGTACGGCGGTGCACAGTGTTGGTGGGTGGTTAGCGTTGGCTGCGGTCATCATTGTTGGTCCGCGTCTTGGCCGGTTTAACAGCGACGGTCGGCATCGTTTGAAGGGCAGTAATTATTCAACAGCCACCGTTGGAGTCATTCTTCTATGGTTTGGTTGGTTTGGGTTTAACGCCGGAGGCGGTGTTGGCTACCAGGACAACATACCGCTAATTGTGATTAATACGGCGCTCGCGGCGGCGGCTGGTGGAATCACACTGACTCTGTACAGAGTGTATCGTAGTGGTGCACCTGAGATAGAAGTGACCCTTAACGGGACGTTGGCAGGTCTAGTTGGGGTGACGGCTGGTTGTCATTTGTATAGTACCTACGATGCGGCACTTGTTGGAATTATCAGTGCCTTTGTTTATCACATGACGGCGCAATTGTTGGTTCGATATGAAATTGACGACGTCATTAGTGCGTTTCCTGTGCATGGTGCGGCAGGTATTACTGGAACACTGTTACTGGCGCTGCTTGGTGATCCCGCGTTGTTCCCTACCGGTCATAGTATTGCCGCACAATTTGTTGTGCAGTTGGCTGGTGTTGTATCCGTAGGGATATGGGCGTTTGGAGTCGGCTATGTAGTGTTGTCTGCTCTTAATAGATTTTTGCCATTGCGGGTATCAGAAGAGGCCGAGCGTCAAGGACTGAATGTGTCTGAACATAATGCAGGCACAGAACTGCTTGACCTTATACATGATATGGCTGCACAAGAAGGTAGCGGTGATTTTTCTGTGTTGGTTGACGTAGAGCCTCACACTGAAGTTGGTGAAATCGCTACACAGTACAATAAGGTATTGGACCGGGTCAGGCTTGAAATTCAAACCCGCGAGAAGGCTTATTCAGAATTAAAAGTAGCATCGCACTACCAGTTCATTTTTGAAAATACCCGAGAAGGCATTCTACAATTTTCCATTGATGGTGAATTGCAGCAAGCGAACCCTGCATCGGCAAAAATTCTTGGCTACACCTCTGTTGAAAGATTGTTTGCCACTGTAGGGCCGTTAATGCGGAACCTAAGCTATTCGGACGACCAAACATATACTGAGCTTGCGACTATTCTTCGTGAAACGGGGCAGGTGATTGAGCACGAAATTGGGTTTATCCGACAAATGGATGGTAAGCATGGTTGTGCGCTGTGCACCATCAGAAACATTGAAGGTACGGCAGATCAGCAAGCCTGCTACATAATTTCCCTGGTTGATGTCACTGAGCGCCACGATAATGAGCGCCTAACAATTGAACGAAATGCAGCCGAGGCCGCAAGCCTTGCAAAAAGCCAGTTTCTCAGCAACATGAGTCACGAAATAAGAACGCCACTGAATGGCGTAAGCGGCATGTTGGAATTGTTGAGCCGAACAGATCTTGATGAGCGCCAGATGCGTTATATCAATACGGCACAGAATTCGTCAAAGTGCTTACTGAGTGTCATCAACGACATTCTTGATTTTTCAAAAATACAGACCGGTAAGCTGGAAATTGAATCAGTTGAATTTAGACTGCGTGAAACCCTGGCTGATGTTGTAGATATGTTTGCGGTCGAGGCTGCGACAAAGAAGCTTGAGTTAATTGGCAACCTAAGTACTGATATCCCGGATTTTGTGATAGGTGATCCTGAGCGTATCAGGCAAGTGATGATAAGCGTACTGAGTAACGCGACAAAATTCACAGACAGCGGCACAGTGTCTGTCACAGCAAAATGCTTGGACAATGACGAAGGCCGGGCAATCGTCGAGATAAAGGTACAAGATACTGGCTGTGGTATGACGCCAAAGACGCTTGAAGACTTGTTTAAGTCGTTCACGCAGGCAGATGGTTCAGCCACCAGAAGATACGGTGGGACCGGGCTGGGGCTAACGATCGGCAAGGAGTTGGTTGAACTGATGAATGGAAAGATCTCTGTGACCAGTGAGATTGATGTTGGTTCTGAGTTCACAATGACGTTCGATTTTCCATTGCCTGAGAAGCTGCATGATCAACATGAATTGTTGCCATTCTCAGTCACAGGTACGCGAGTGTTAGTGGTTGATGATCATATTGTGAATCAGCAACTACTGGACGAATTATTACAGCAGTTTGGAATGGTGATCGAGTGTGTTGCCAGTGGCGCGGAAGGTATTCTGGCGGCAAAGCGCGCTCAACAAAACGAAGTGCCGTTCGATTTGCTTTTGTTAGACTTTCAGATGCCTGAAATGGACGGATTGCAGTTGGCACAAATACTCCGTGCTGATGGGCTCTGTCTAGAAGCTAAAGTTATCTTGTTAACATCAGTAGATAGTATTGATGACACTAAAATGGTTAAAGATTATACCGACGCGGTGTTAACTAAGCCGGTTCGTGCGTCAAGACTGTTTGATACGATCTCTTCGGTGTTGGTTGATGGCAATAGGGCCAGAAACAATAAGCTTGAAGATCGCTTCCTTTCGGAAATTACCGCTGTTGCGTCATCACAACCCGTGCAAATAGGCTCATCTACGTTGTTAGTTGTTGAAGACAATCCGATAAACCAATTGGTTGCCATGGAGCTTCTTGAGCAGTTTGGTTTTGACGTAGAACTAGCAGACAACGGCGAAGAAGGTGTCGACAGATTTAAGCAAGGTGGGATCGATCTAATTTTGATGGATTGCCAGATGCCCGTGCTTGATGGCTTTGATGCAACGGCTAAAATTAGACAGCTAGAGGCCGGTGGAGAATTGCGAGTGCCGATAGTAGCTTTAACAGCTAACGCGCTTAAAGGGGACCGTGAAAAATGTCTTGCTGCGGGTATGGATGATTACCTGACTAAGCCAGTTAATGCTGAAGCCTTGCGTGAGGTGTTGTCCAATTATGTGTTCGTGGCCGACGAAGAGCAGGGGTTGCAGGATACCGGGACTTAAGTCGCTCTGTGTAAATGCGCCGTTGTTGCGTTGACTCAATTGTCTCGGCTGCAACGGGTTAACAGGATGGCAGCATTGGGTTAGTCCAATGCTGCATCCGGTTATTGGTCATATAAAGTTAATCAGTTTTAAGCACTGTCTTCATTAGTATCTTTGGACTTTTTGTTCTTGTAGCGCTTGTTTTCTTTATGGTCTTTGTGTTCTTCACGGGCTTGTTCGTATCCAGCCGCTTCAGCATCAGACACTACGCCGTCTTTATCCAAGTCAAGCTGTGCATCAACAGCCGTGCGTCGTGCATCTTTAGCGGCATGGCGCTCGTTTCGGGATAGCTCACCGTCGCCGTCTGCGTCATACTCAGCAGTAAGTGCGGTGTGCCTGTCAGTTTTCATGACTTTTCTTTCGGCCCGTGATAGTTCCCCGTTACCGTCGGCGTCATACTGTTTCAGGGTGGCGGCCTTGTCTATTTCGCGAGCTGCGTTAATCTCTTCAAAGGAGATCACCCCATCGCCGTCAGTGTCTGAGAAAGTCGGGGTTGCAGCAATTGCACTTGTAGAAATAAATACAGCAACCAAGCTGCTTGTTAAAGTAGTTTTGTTAAAATATTTCATTGGTGAATACCTATAATTTTAAAAGGCTGGCAAGTTCGAATGAACCTGCCTGGCGAATAAAGATTATCGGTAGGAAATGTGCAAATAGTGTGTACCTAGCGTCTTGGTGGCGAAAAGCTTTGGCCTAAGTAACTGTAATTACAAGGTGATCGTTGCGTTAGGTGTAAACGTAGCGTCAGTAAAGAGGGTGGGCCACCGCCTGCTGCCAAGCAAATTCGTTAGACAAGAACAGCGGCTATTCGTCTATGAGAGCCGAAATACCTATCGTTTCTCATATCGCCTGATCAAGCTTGGCGCATGGCGGGCCACGCTTCACACTTGATCAGGTGTACTGTTTCGTTTTGATCGCTGAGTGGGGAACCCCGCTGAATAATAGGGGCTGATCAGGCTGCTTTTATATGAGGCGATGGCATTATCATCGTGGCCGGAGGACCGCTGATCTTGTCAATATGAATGGCGCCCTTGTCAGCAGCGGCGTTAAAGTCTCTGTCTGTCAGTTCCTGGATATCAATGGTACTAATTTTCAGATCAGTGATTGATATAGCTCGGTTGCGACCAGTAGCCTTTGCGCTATATAAGGCGGCGTCTGCAATGTTAACGGCTTCCTCAAGGCTCAGTTCTCTATTAACACTGGTAAATGGCAACGTGACAATTCCAATAGACGTTGTGACAGTGACAGCACCTGCCTGAGTTCGCATTGGCGTAGAGCCAATTATTGTAAGAAGCAGGGTGGCGGTGTTGACGACTTTTGACGGTTCAAGATCTTCAAGATATACAAGGATTTCTTCTCCGCCCCAACGCACCATGGGGGTGTTTTTAGGCAGACAGTGTTTCAGTCGTCTGGACATTTCCACTAACACTTCATCGCCTGCAGCGTGACCAAGCTTATCGTTGATACTTTTAAAGAAATCGATGTCCAACAACATCATTGTGCCGCGCCGATTGGCATAGGTGGTGAGGTCTTTATCGTCGTTGGCGACAGAGCTGAAAAAACGTCGATTGTAAAGGCCCGTTAACGGGTCTTGTGTGGACTGCAGGCTCAGAACTTCATTGGCAGCCGTCAGTTGGCGTTCCCGCTCGGCGTCTTGATCCAGCCAGCTGTTATAGGCGTCGATAATTTGAGCGAGTTCATCGATCCCGTCGCTTTGTACACGTTTGCGTTGTAGGTTTTTCGCGGCGAAGCCTATGGCCTCGTGAAGTGCCAGTAGTCTGCGGCTTACAATCATGCGAAAGCTGATTCCAGCACTAATGACAGTGACTAGGAACGCTAGAGTTAAAATCGCCGCTGTGATCATTAGGTATTTATTGACCGCATGCGTTAGGGCTCTGTCAGTGAACTTTACGTACAGGCTATAATCGTTGTACTCGCCAACTGGCAGGTCTACAGTAAACGGTGCTGAATCTTGTCCCCTGCAGCCCAGTACTGGCGGGTGGGCAGCAATAATGGAAGCATCATCGTTTGATCGAAACTCAACACAATCAACTGCCGGGTCAACACCTAGTGGTGCGATCAAGTCGTTGGCCAGTCTGTTGTAAGAGTGTGCGTCGTGTACTTCAAGCGCTAACGATACGCGAGCGCCTAATCCACCAATTCGGGCGGTAAGTGTATTTGTGGTATCGCGAATTAACAGCTGTGACGCAGCAAGGCTTCCTATCAGGACCAGCCCAAGGTACAACGGGGCTAAAACCAAAAGAAACTTTGTCAATATTGATTTTGACTTCATCTCGTTCTTCTAATTGATCGTTAATAGATTGTTGTAAGACGGCGTGGCTTGCTGACGGTCGGCGTAGTGACATCTCTGCAGCGGTGCAGTAAAAACGGGTGTTTCTTAGTGGAAGGGTTTAATTTTGCCCTCTTTAAGCAAGTTGTCAACGAGCTTGTGGTTGTCTATTTCGGCGCGAAAGACTTGGAACCCGGAAGGCTTTTTTAACAGGTAGAAATCCACATCGACATCGTTGCCTTCAACGTCTCGAAAGTCAGTGCACATGACCTAGTAATCGCCCATCCTCAAAATTAACGGATGTGAAGCGTGGGGGTATAGCTGTCTAACTTGGCCGGTTTTAGAGTTAAGCGCATGGAAAGCGCCATGGACTAGCGAACGATAAATATGTTTTTGAAGTTCCGATTGCAACCTTACTTTGGTCACTTGCGATGAGGCAGCATGGGCAGTTGTTGGTAGGTAAGTGATCAGTAGTAGCGCAGTTAGTGCCCCGAGTGGCCTATGTCGTCTGTGCCCCATATCTAGATTCCTCGGTTTTTTGTGAACTGAGTCGTGTAGCGGCATGGTTCACAGTGTCTGAACTTCGAGGGGAATTCTAATGTGTTAGCGTTGCGGCGGTGATGGCTTGTGAGAAGGTAAAGCGGGTTCGTGTGCTGCCGCGGTCATTAAATAACCGTGGGTAAATGAGTGTTCTGTTTTAATGTAATGGTGTGTGTTCACAAGCGTCGATAGCTTTGCGTTACAACCAGAAATAGCCCGTAGCGAGGACTGCGCAGGTGCGTAAAATTTCGCGAGCGACCTAGACAGCATAATCAGCGCTTACTAAGCGGGTAGGCCAGAGCTATTTTTATGTCAAATAGCGCTGCCTTGTGTTCAGTCTAAACCACCAAAAAAATACCCCTCAAAAAAATCTTTCAAGTCTGGGTGGTGACGGTGGCACTTGTCTATGAGGGGCGGTTAGTCAGGGCAGTCAGGGTAGTCGAACTTATACCCAATGCCGTAAACAGAGTGAATGTACTCAACATCTGTGGCGTACTTTTCAAGCCGCTGCCTTAGTTTCTTAACGTGGCTATCGATCGTTCTGTCACTGACAACTCGGTTGTCAGGGTAGATCCTAGTCATGAGTTGGCTGCGGCTGAATATTCGGCCAGGTGATTCTACTAGGGTTTTCAGTAGTTTCAGTTCAACTGCTGTCAGTTGACATGTCTGGCCATTGACAATAACTAAGGCGGCATTTTCGTCGAGCTTGAAGTTTTGTGGGAAATTATCGGTAACCGTGCGGTTGTGTCGCCTCAATACCGCTTTTACCCGAGCGACTACTTCCCGGGGACTGTAGGGTTTGCAAATGTAATCGTCAGCGCCAGTCTCAAGGCCAAGCAGTCGGTCAATTTCTTCGACTTGGGCTGTAAGCATGATAATTGGGATTTCCGACGTTTTTCTAAGCTCGCGGCAGATAGTCATGCCGTCGGTACCCGGTAGCATCAAGTCCAATAGAATCAGGTCAGGTGCCGTGGTTTTTATTTGTTCAAGAGCGTGGGTACCGTTGACGTAGATTGATGTTGTGTAGCCGGCCTGTTGTAGATATTGCGCCAACACATCCGCTAGTTTTACCTCATCCTCAATAATGGCGATATTCAAGAGATTCTATCCTTCACAAGTGGAATGCTAACAATGATATCCAATCCGCCAATATCGCTGTGTCGGCAATTGATGGTCCCTGAATGCGCCTCGACAATTTTCTTGACAATGGCAAGCCCCAGCCCAGAGCCGCCGTGCTCTCGGTTACGAGACTCATCCGAGCGGTAGAGCGGATCAAACAAGTGCTGATGGTCGTGGTCGGTTACCCCCGGTGACGAATCAGACCACGTTAACACGGCGTCTGTCGCTATGATCTCGACTGAAACCTCTAGTTTGCCGGGCGTATGGGTGTAGCGAATTGTATTTTGCAGCAAGTTATCCAGTAATTGGCAAATGCGCTGGGGATCACCGACGATCAGCGCGCTGGTGCAATTTAACTGCAGCGCTAGGGACGCAGACCCAATCACGCTGGTGTGGGAATGCAGATAAGACGTGACCTTTTCGTCTAACGATAATTTTTGCATTTTATATTCTAATCCACCGATATCTGACAACGACAGCTGGTGTAAGTCATCAATCAGGCGATTTACCCTCATCACTTCTGCATGCAGCGAGTCGATCGACTCGGGGTTGGTGGTCCGAAAGCCGTCCTGAATCGCTTCAATTTCGCTTTGTAGGATTGCCAGCGGGGTCCGGAGCTCATGCGATATTTCCGCAATCCAGCGTTGGCGGGCGGCAAGGTTTTGTTCAAGCGTAAAACCTAAATTATTGATATTTTGAGCAAGGTCACCTAGTTCATCATTGCGATTGCTGTCAATCCGGTAGGTAAAGTTACCTTGATTGATTTCATTAACGGCCGTGTTAACCGTAAGTAGCGGCTTGACTATGCGTGAGCCAAGCACAATAGACAGCAACCCGGAAAATAGAATCATACCAAGTGCCGCGTAGCCAAAACTACGCTTCTGCTGCTGGGCAAATACCTGATCTATTTTTCTGTTCAGTCGTGTGCGTGGTATCAAGCCAAGGTAACCAACCGTTTCGCCTCTACTTACTATGGGGAACCAGTCAGTTTTTGGGCCGTAAGACGGGTTGCCAAGCAGGGGAGTCATTGCTGCGTCAGCTAGTATAAGCCACTCCGCATTCGCTGGCGGTGGTGGCCTCTTTATAACGGCTGAGTCTGGTCGTTCGTTTTGTTTGGGGGAGGGGATTCTAGGGCTGGGCGGCCTGGTGGAGCCGATTGCAGGTTCAGTCGGCTGTTTAGGGCCGATGATAGGTTCAGGCACTTTTCTGAGTGCTCTGAGTTCTCTGAGTTCTGGAGTTCTGATCTCTAGATCTGTCTGATTTATCAGATCGAACCATCGACGCCTGCTTGCCTTGGTCCAGTCCCAATTGCCTTCAGACTCATAGACACCCGCCAAATTGGCGACCAATGGTTCAACTCTGACTTTCTCAGTGTTGTTTATATACCCAAGGAAGCCTCGGTTGAAGCTCCAACTGCTGACGGCCAGCATTAGCGCAATGAGTAGGGCACTTACGATAAGCAGGGTGATAAATAGTTGGTATTTGAGTTTCATAAAATAGCGGGGCTTAGTTGGTCGGCCTGAGTGTCTCGACCCGGAGGTCGCAGTAAGTCACCAAATGACGATACGTGGCGCAGAAACATGAGTCTAGGAATGCCATCGATCGACGCGATCTTAATCACTTGTGGCGAATACCATAGTAAGGCGGCAATGTGCACAAAGTATGAACTCCAAGTAAAGCATGAGTTGCAGCACTCTTTAAGATCTTAATGAGAGGGCTGTTCCATTAGTGTGTGCGCTAAACGCTAGTCTGGCGCGGTTCGTAGGGTGTGGGGATTCGTACGTGGATCGAAAAACACCCCTTTGCGGCGATACTTGGCAAATAATAGCTACTGGGAGTTTAACCCTCCGATGAGTGGTGTACTGCCTTCCCTGTGAGTAAAGAATGCGTTTTTGATCTTTCTGAGGATAGCTGAGGTACACTAATACCACTATACATCTATGATTTACATGGTAATTCGTCCAAGTCCTGCAGACCGTTGAGGGTGTAGCAGTGGGTGGAATGATCAAGAGCTAAATGGATTTGCTGAACCTGACAGCGCATAATTTCGGTTTATATTGGTCGGGAACGGTGGCATGGCGTATTTTTTTGGTTTCGGGTCTCTGGTCAATACCGCTACACATAAGTATGTCGCGGTTACTCCGGCCAATGTGAGCGGTTGGGAAAGAGCCTGGATTAACAATGATCACTATGGACATGCCTTTCTCAGTGTCACCGCTAGCCCGTCTAGTGTAATTAAAGGGTTGATGGCCGAGGTCCCCGGAAACGACTGGGCGGAGCTTGACCTTCGGGAGGCTGGATACCAACGACGGGTGCTTCAGGCTGAGGAATGGCAGCAAGCGCCTAGCGCTCGAATGGCCGTGGGTGCTGCAGCGTTAGAGTTGGGTCTGAATGACGTGCAAATGTACCAACACGCCAGCGGCAAATTTGCCACCGATCAAAAGCCCATACTCTGGTCATACATTGAGACCGTCCTGTTTGGCTATTACCAATGGTTTGGTGTTGAAGGTGTACAGGGTTTTATTGACTCTACGCAGGCGTGGGTCAAAATATTTGATGACAGGCAGTCGCCGCTTTATCCGCGTTATATCCCCGCCGATAGAGTGGCGGCCGGCGTGGTGATTCCTGCAATAGAATCGCTCCGGGACTAGGTTGGCATGACGGTGAAATTGCCCTTACGTTATACAACTCATTGTTTGTGCTTACATTAGGTGAATTGAAGTAGGGCGCCTGCGCCATCTATTCCAATAAGCTATTGGTAAGGGGTGGTGCCTTTCTGCTTATAGTCTTGCATGGAGTTGACCAGGTGTTAGGCCCTGTCATCTGCTAAAACCCTATGAATATAGGCCTTACAGCACTAAAGAGCTTCCTTGCAGTATCTATTTATTGGGCTATACATAAAGTCATCGTGGTGGGTAGAGGGCGGCATGAATACTGCGATGCCTTGATTACCAACGAGTTTTAAATTGGCGTTTACTTGTAACAAAAGTGACACGAATTTTGCGTAGGTAAAATCATAAAAAAGATTGGTCAATAGTATTGACATGTACGCCGTGGGCTGTAGAATCCTCGCTCCCGGTTGCAGCGAAATACGTTGCTTCGGGGCGGTTTAGTTTCTTAAATAATTTATTATATGAAAGACTCGACATTGTAAAATACAGTCCCTATACTAGGCGGCTTGCTTGAGCAAAATATGTTCAAGGATAAAAAAGTTCATTAATAATTTGGTCTAAGTAATTTGTGCGGATGCTTGTACGGTGAAGTTGCGAAAGCAAAAAGAACCGATGAAGTATCTAAA
>JAYJMJ010264566.1:0-10012 GCA_036873875.1 Laminaria ephemera | reverse complement strand
CCACCGTGGCGGTCCCCTCGCGCGGCGGTTCCCACCGTGGCGGTCCCCTCACGCGGCGGTCCCCATGCGCACTACAGTACGACTTTGTCCAGAAAAAAGACGTGAAGGCCCTAATCCAACGCGTATGTGGTTGGCATATTCTATACAGTGCGTACTGTAGGTACATATTCTACTCTACCAGAGCGATACAAGAAGCGACAGTACGTTTACTTTAGTTTCCATCTTCGTGTAAACGCTTTATCCGTGCACTCCTCCTCTGTATTGTGTGAGCATACATTGTAGTTACTGCTGTCGTTGTTACTGCTATTGTTGCTGCTGCTGCTCTGCGTTATATTGGCGCCCTCTCTGCAGCTAGCTGCTGCTCTGCAGTATATCAATGCTCTGCTGCTGCCTAGGTAACTCTTATTTCTTGCGTCACCCTCGCTATGACCACTGCGAAGGCAAGCTTTGTAGGGTCCTAGGACCCTGGGAATGTCACTGAGGCTTTCCCGAGAAAGTAATCCCGTTACGTTCTGCAAAACGACATCCTGCGACTACCGTTCTACGACTAGTTAAGGTTATCGAACCGCGATACTATTGCTGTTGCAGCTTTAATACACTGCATGCAGCACACGACGGTGCGGCACAGTGATAGCGGCATTGAACTGAGTTGCCCCTGACACTCTACAGTCTGTTGCAGCTCCTTATGTATAACACTACGTCGTTGCTGTATCATACTCTTATAGCTACAGCACACAGCTACTTCTTGGTTGTATGAAACATACCACGCTGTGTTATTGTTTCCCCGCAACAAGCTATGTTCCTCCACCAGCAACTTGATAGACCTCCTCACTCTACTGCGATGGAGAAATACCAATCACTGACACCACCCCTCGATGCGCGTAACATCGAAATTTTCATTGTTTTTTCCAAGTTCAACTACCGAATGGAATTCCTACAGTCAAGTTGTACTTGATTGGTTTGGACTCCCACATCGTATCACAGATGCGACCCCGGTCGTACTGCTGTTGTCACGACGATGCCCACAGAGGGAAACACTCGACATGTGTTTTAAATGGTGAGTCTGCAGGCGTTCAGAGACTAAGAAAACGATGTGACAGACGGCGGTGATAATGAGAAACCCTCCTTCGCCGTATACAAGAAAGTGCATACTGACAAACCGTAGTCATAGATAGATTATACCGTACTGCTGTACGGATTCTATAATCGTTCCGCCCTGCTCCATTTGTCATATATGTTTATTATGTTCAAAATAGGTCCGTCCCGCGCTCAGTCTCATAGTTACCGGTTGCGAATCACAATCGTTGCTCCGCTCGTTCCCCCTTTTTGACGGTGGCGCTGCTGCGTCTGCATCTTGCAGTAACCGTGTCTGATGATGGCGCTGCTGTTCCAGCATCTTGTGGCAATAAATGCCCACCAGCGTCTTATTGTAGCTCCTCCCTCCGTCGTCCATGACCCATGACACGAGCAGGAAATCACATATCTCGCTATCGAGCAGAAACTCCAAACCGAATGGCGCCGAGAAGCATGTCCCTGGAGATGTACTCTGGCATGTCATCGTGCCTGATTTCCTCTGAGGTGTCCATGTTTTTCTGTTTCGTGCGCTGCCTCTTCGTCAAATCACATATGCGTAGGGATTCTCCAAACGGAAAACCGAAAGTTCCGAGAGGATGCAACCGCTGTGCTCAGCTGCAAAAGCCCTTGCTCTATGTTACATAATCGTACGTAAACTTCTGTTGAACGGGTGATTGGTTCCAATGTCGGCGAGTATCGCACCGGGTTGGCACGGGATGAAGACTGCTCTTGCCGCTCTGAACCAGCTCGCGAACGAAGAAGAATCGTAGAGCGATGTGCCTAGTGCGCGAGCTGTACGATCGTTTATAAAAGATTGACGTTGCTCCTGTGCTATCGTAGTTCACGGGCACCATGTACAAAACCTTGAAGCCCAGCTCTCCTAAGGAGTTGCTTCCTTCATCCCGAATGCTGACTGCCATCATCTCCGCCTTCAATGTTGACTGGGCTGTCAGCGTCTTGCATCTTGAGCCCGCATCTGGTCGGGCCTCTGTTCAGGAAAAAGAGGAAGCCTGAGGCTGACATGCGGGTGAACACGAAGGCCATGGATGTTCCAAATGGCTCTATGTCGTCCTCTACCGAATGCGCAGATCCTACCGCGAGATTGTCTCTCGGGTAACCTTCTGCTATCGTAAGCGCCTGAACCCCGGTTCAGCTGACTGCCGGTGTGTGTTGAGCTCTGTTCAGCTCGGCAATACTCATAGCTGATACGATCCCTGGTGAGGCAGGCGGTGTCGATCCGTCAACTCCATACTCTAATGCTCCGGCGACACGGGGCGATGGTGCTTCGGCAGTCCCTGGCGACAGTGCTCCGGCGATCTGGAACGAGTATGCTTCGTTGAGCCTAGGTGGGTCTGGCAATCCCAAGCGATGATGCTCCGGACATCACAAGTGTTAATTCTCTGACGATCCCAAACGATGACGCCGTGCCGATCGCGTGCGATGATGCTCCGGCAATCGTATATGTTGACGACCCGGTGATCCCAGACACTGATGCTCCCTCGATGGGCACGCTGCCGAAGGTGCTTTCATCTGTTAAATTGGGTCTCATGCTGGTGGTCACGTGATGCGACGCATCCGGTACGACCTTGGTCACAGTAGAAGGTACGACCCCGGGCGAAACAGGAGGTGCGATGCCTGTCGAAAAAGCAGGTGTGACCCCTGGCGGTGACCGTCCAACCCTTGATGGTTGTATTCCAACTCGTGGTGATGGTGCTCCAGCCCCTTTTGATGCCGTCCCAGACTTTTTCGATGGAGTCCCAGTCCCTGGTGGTGGTGTTCCAGCCCCTGGTGGTGATATTACATGTTCTAGTGGTGGTGTTTCAGCCCCTGGTGATGATGTTACAGATGTTGGTGATGTCGTCCCAGCCCCTGGCGATGATGTTACATATCCTGGTGATGTCGTACCAGCCCCTGGCGATGTCGTCCCAACCGCTGGTGATGACGTTCCAGATCCTGGTGATGAGCTTACAGATCCTGGTGATGGCGTCCCAGCCCCTGGTGATGACGTTCCATATCCTGGTGGTGGCGTCCTAGCCCTACTGCGGTGGAGAAGTTCCAACTACTGACATATGGATGTGCGATAATCGAGTTTATGAAGTTGCGCTAATCGAATTTGTAGCGGAAGTGCAAGTAGAAGAGGTTATTATGGAGGTGTGATAATCCAAAAATATATGAATTGCGATATGTTCCAGTATGTAGAGATACTTTTCAATTGTGCGATAAATGCGCTCATATGGTTTGATATGAATGCAAGCACAGTATATGTACTACGAGCAGCAATGGACATGGTACAGAGCGCCTATTGATACAAGTGTCCGTGATCTCGCGCGCGCTCATGCGGCTGTAAAATTCAAACCAAACGGCAGGTACTTGACCCGTGCGCTGGGCGAGACGTGCGAAATCAACCAGAACGAATACTTGACCTGGCCCGACTGCGAGGCCCACCTCAACCTCACCACCACCAACGGCGATTTCTATTCGTGGGTGTGGGAGGCCCAGGGCGCCCCACACGGGCATGTACACCTCTGGCTGGGAGGAACGATGGACTGTGACAACATGTACAGAAAGATCAGTCAGGTTGCGAGCGCCGACGTCGGCGAAATGTTTGCTTTCTTGTCGCTCCCCCACCGAAAATCACTGTGGTACAACGGGATTTGGAGCTGCGAAGGAGAAAAGGCTACTGTGGACGTTAAGCCTTTGGAGGTGCGAAGAAAACACTTGAAGGAGGATAGTGTCTGTGGCCATTATGGCTATTGGGTAGTCATCCTTCCTTGAAGCGCACACACTCCTCACAAGGCAGTTCGACTTTTCTCATTTTGGGAAGTGCGATTGTACTTTAACTCTAACCTTAACTACGTTTCCTTGGTTATAGTTTCAGGCCCCTTTTTCCATGTGGTCCCTCCGTCACTGGGGCGGAGCGGCCGGCCCTCAACCTTAGAACAAGCTGTTTGCAGTCACGATGGGATAACTTTGCAGGCGATACACTGTGATACTGGGTGTACTGTGTTTGGGTGTTTAAGGGGTAATGTTAGGGATAGGGGTAGGGTTAAACAATCGTCCCCAAACAACACTGAAACCAGTGTATCGCAGTGTCTGACTTGAACAATCTTCCCACAGGCTCGTGGCTACAGTTAGTTGCGCCCGGGGGGGGGGGGCGTTGTGTCTAGTGGGGACCGATGCGCTGTATCGCCTCTGTAGTTTCGCGTTTGACGCATGGGACTTGGGACGATTTCAGGAAAGAAAATAACGGTAGCGAGGAGGTGATCTTGTCTGCAGTTGTCGGAGGGGGAGGCGGGAGACAATCACTCTTCCTTGCCTGTCGAGACAGCCCTAGGAGAGCACTCGCTGTTCCTTTGTAAAACTCCCGTAACTGTCATGCAGTTGGGAGGACTAGATCGGACGAAATAGGAGAGTTGGAGTACTAGATCGGACGAAATTGGAGAGTGTTTCCGTTCCTTTGTCCTGCCAGAAACGGTCGCCCCCAGCCTCTCTCAACCTTTCCCAGGTTCCCAGCGTAGCATGAGGACTTCTGAACCCCACCCATAACCTGGCTTTGAGCACCATTGTACACCCAACCCGAAGTGCACCCCCAACAGCTACGCATGTAACGAATACAAGAGTCAATACATCAACGCGATTGCAAACATCTCGGCTAGTTCCTCAGTTGAGGAGCTTCGCCGTCAGAGAAACTTGGGGCCCAAATGTATTTACCCTACCGTGGCATGGCTCCGAGATGGTCTGTCTTTCCATCACTGGATGTAAGAACCGCGACCTGTGATGGACCACCGCATTCGCTAGCAAGAAGATGAGTCATCAGAGCAACTCTATTCCCGGCAATTCCGCGCCAAGAAACGACTTCGGAGCATTGATATTTTTCTATAGCAGTTTCCGCAGGGCGCAACAGCAGTGTGAGTAAGAGTACTCAAAAACATATCTCCCTGTGCGCGTCTTTGTTGGCGCCTCTCTTCTCATTTCCGGGCATTGGGCGATGTACGGGAACGCAGCTCCTGACGAACTACAAATGCGGCTGCCTGGACTACGAGCTCACGGAGGGGGACGACTACAAGGATATTACCCCCCATCTCAAATACTTCGACTTTTTCATGGGGGATTTCAGCGAGACAATCCAGCGTCATGTCGTCGAGATTCTCTGTCATGGAGTGGTCAACTTGGGGGACATGCTGCAGGTAGGTGGTCTGCTATTACTACAGTTGGGTCTGGAGCTGTTGTTCAAAGCGAATATCGATCGGATTTAACTCATATTTCGGCGAAGCCGATTTGTTGTATTTGTGTTACGAATCGTCTCGGATTCGTTTATCGACAGATTTAAGCGAGAAAAGCGGGTGCCAATTGCCCTCCCAACAACTGGTGAGTGGTCCAATACATCTGGTGGAACCCATATTCTGACGTACACCAGCAAGCGATCGGCTTGATGTTCGATTCCAATGTCGATTGAGTCGATCACATCATATTGAATCAAAGTAACCGAGTCCGATTCCTAGCCCTGGCGGTGTTTGCTCTGCCGTAAAGGCTAGCGTTGCACACGCAAGCACATTCCTTTGTTCAGTGCACCAACTGAGTCAAATCCGAGACGATATCAACATATGTTGAAAGACACAAAAAAACCCCAGCAAATCATGATCCGTATCGACGAAGATGGTGAATGCGTGTTTTGGGCTGAACGTCCTGTGGGTGGGGGTCGGTGATGGGGATGACGTCACTCGAAGGGCGTGGTGCTTTTTATTGCTTATGGAGTGGTGTCTTTCTTCGCGGCGGGAAAAACGCTTGAACCATCAGACGTTTCTCTTAGGAGTTACGCGATGCATAATTATGGCTTCGTGGGTGCGTTGAAGATTGAGCGCGTAGTCCGATCTTGTCCGGGCGGGGGTGAAGTAAGAAAGGCGCGAGGCGCGAGGCACGAGACCTGTGTATGACTTAGCCCAGCTTCGACAAAGGGTTCAATACATTGACTCTGAACCTTAACCGTATCCATAACCCGGACCGTCTGGGAACGGTCTCGCACTGAAACTGTATGGAAGACTTTGTGTGCATAGTCAGCCTTTATGTCAAAGCTGGACCAAATCATAAACCCCAAGGCGAGGGCTGCCGCATGAGCTGATATCGTGGGTTTCTGAACTAAGCTACTCAAGTAGCTTGATGAACCATTCGATTAGTCCACCCGCCATCGAGTAGAGACGGAGGTAGCTTGCCGAGCTGGGGTCCTCCTGAACGCTCACGTTGCGGGAGGTGGCATGAATCTCTGCCGTACCGACTCTAGACAGACGAGCTGGTCGCCGATAGCGCACTACTAGTGGGAAACAATCCAAATGTTTCCTTGAATGGGTTGCATACCGGTACATACCTCGTAGGTTGGGCGAGATCGGTTGGGCGAGGTTATGACACGACGTCGCGATAGGGCTGCTCTTGTTGCCTGGATCGCTATCTCTCTCTCTATCTCTCTACTATGGTGTATTACTCTACCGGACAATGCAGCAATAAACGACAGTTTCATAGAGAGTATCGTGGATTACCACGTAAGGGTATACTAAGAGTATCACGGAATATTTGACCGACGGAATGACCGAACGACCGAACGATCGACGAAAATATACAAACCGCCCAGCACCGACCCGCGCCGGCCCGCCCTATTGACCCCCATCGAGCAGTCGAGCTCTACGCTGGACCCGATGTTCTGGCCGACGCACCCCACGATGGAACGTCTATGGCAGTTCGCGGTGGTGACAGGTCAAGTGACGGAGTTCAACTGGCCGGACGGCGACGTCAAAGTCACCCTCCCCGACGGGTCGAGCTACACCGAGTATGTGAGCATGTACTACGAGGAGTGCTTCGGCCACCACGGTAGCGACATCTTCCCGTACGGTCTGGTGGACGTGGACGCCAACGGTTTAGAGGTCAAGACAGGCATCAAGAGCAACCCCGTCACGGGGAACAATCTTTCCAACCGCGAGGTGCTCGCGGCGTTCGATCCTCGATCCAACTCCATGAATTACATATACGACACGTTCAAGTGGGATCACTGCTTGCCCGAGGGCTACGATTTCGACGACGCCTGGGGTGAAACCGCTCCTTCGGCCCGGAAGACATTTTTCGCGGGGAACGAGTTCATGCCCGCCAAGTACACAACCGTCCAGAGGGAGATGGCCCAGCTCATGAAAGAGGAGGGGAACACGTTGATGGAAGAGGAGGGGGAGGCATCGAGCGGATGAACATGAACCTCGGCAAAAGCGTGTGACGCGCACCTCGTCTCTGCATACATTGACAGCTGGAGCCCTGCTAAGGGCAAACCTGTCGTCGCAAGTACACTCCCGTTTTTTACGGTGGAATTGGTTTCTTCTTTCGTGTTGTGCTTGTAGTAGATCCTGACTTCTCTGTGTATGGCGGATGGTTCTTCTTGCTATGCGTTGTGGTCAGGTAGTTGTTTAGTACCTGGTATGCTTCTGTTATACCAGATATTGATTAGGTTGTCACGGGAAGCGATTACTCTCGAGGTGGCGATTCGACCGTATGGTGGAAGAGTTTCGAACGCTCCGTTTTGTATGGTGGAAGATATTTCTTCTGTATTGTGCTCATGACAGCAGATTCTTGCGTTTCTGTGTATGGTGGATTGTTCACCTCTTTGTGTTTGTTATCATGTAGATTATCCTTTCGTTTGTTTCAGCATTATGATTTCAGGTTTTGTCAATGTCGGCGATTTTTCCCCGGAGGTGGCGGTTCTTTACGTTGTATAATATGTTCTCTGCAGCATTGTACCTTCATAAAATCGTATGGAACGGAGGAGGGAAGGCGGGGGGAAGGGGGTAACAATACCTAGCGTGTGGAGGGAGGGGAGTGAACGGAATGTGACAGCTCACACTCAAATGGCTGGCAGATCGCGGTCTTCGGAGACTAGCGCAGGTCGTTGCTTCACGAACTCGAGCAGCGTTGATGATGGGAATATTGTATGTTCACTGGAAACAGGCGCTCGTTGTCCCAATAAATGCTTAGGACAATGAACTGCGAGAAGCTCAGACTCGACGCGGGTGAGAAGAACGGTACCAAATCTTCAGTTCTTCTTGTCTTTGATGGCGGTTCACAGCAACGTCAATCTACGATTTGTCGATGCCAGCTTCAGAGTGTACCAATGTCGAAAAACGCTGACGATTACGTCATCGGCCACACGAAGCAGCCCTGGCTGCTGAGGTCAGGGATGTTTCTGAATTGCAACGTAAGGAGCTGAACGACATGCACGCAGCATGATGACATTGGTACTGCTGCGCGCTCTTCCTAGATGGGCGATACAGCGTATGGTCTCTCTTTTCAGGTCGTTTTACCTGGGTCCTCAAATCAAAGGTTCAATGCTCTCTTCTGGCTATTCCTTAATTTATACCAGGGTACGTGGTAGTCCGGAGGAATTGCTTCACCACAACAACGGGTTTTCTCTGCATACATGACATATCTAAGCATCTAACGAATACCAGATATACATTTTGGAATATTTATTTCTTAACATGCCTCTTCGCTGGAATTATGAGATGGACCAACGTTCGTAGTCATCCGTCGTGCTATTATTACACGCCCCCTCGATGGAAGTACGATATCGAACAACGTTGGCCTTAATGCACAGGCACCTCTGGTTGTTGAACGAGATACCAGGCAAGTGCTACCTGTTACCAGGTATGTGCCTAGGGTCTATATTCAGTCCCCGCAGCCTGCTGGGGCGGTGGTAGAGTCATATTTTAGTAACTGGATGCCCTGTCGGCAATCTCCATGCGTATACGCTAGCGGGCACCTGGCGCCTGCGGTATGTACATCTGGCATTTAGCAGTGTTGGATATCGTATTGGAAGTTCCCATATGTCAAATATCACATCATATCAGTTATCAAACCGTAAAATAAAGTGTCCCGGTATCCGATTAAAACGATTTTCTTCTAGAGGGGAGGGGACGCACAATCATTTATTTTCGAAACCATCCGTCATACTGTACTAATACAGTTTCCTGGCGAAACTCACCGTGCGCTCCCAAAATCCCGAACGTCTGCTCGCCACGCCGGTTTCGAAGCATATGCTTTAACAAACGACATCCTGCGCTTCCGCAGATAGTTTTCACGCTCATCATCGTTACAACACTCCGCAAACCTCTCGAGGAAACTGATGGGTGACGAAATGTGCGCCCAATACGGTAGCGCAATGATATCCCCGGACCCCCATGTTCTCATCATCGCCGTCCTTGCTCTCGTTATTACTGCCCTCCGGTACGCCCGAGTCCAGAACTCCGAATCAGGCACGATTCCCCTGCTACGGTGGCGCAATGATATCCCCGGACCCCCATGTTCTCATCATCGCCGTCCTTGCCCTCGTTATTACTGCCCTCCGGTACGCCCGAGTCCAGAACTCCGAATCGGGCACGATTCCCCTGCTGCACATGGCATCTTGCGTTATCGTACTGCTCGCGCGGTGGAGCTACAACCTATTGGGCAACTTCTACTAATGTTCTGTATGTAGCCATGTGGAGGCGTGAAGGTCCTGCTTTAGTGCGGGGGGCACACTATAGCGGGACAGGTCCCACGTTAGTGCGGCAGCCGCACCAAAGCGGGATGCATTTGTGATAATATGTTTTCAGGGCACTTAAGTGGGGCCCCGCACTCAAAGGTGCCTGGTACCGTACTTAAGTG
Source organism: Laminaria ephemera (assembly GCA_036873875.1). Classification (NCBI taxonomy): domain Eukaryota; class Phaeophyceae; order Laminariales; family Laminariaceae; genus Laminaria; species Laminaria ephemera. The sequence goes on along the minus strand of JAYJMJ010264566.1, from coordinate 265 downwards.
GGACCCCCACTGCTGTAATGCTGTAGTTGTCGTTACGTTGGCGGCTGCTGCTGTTGTGCTTCTTCTATATCAGGTACTCGGTTCCCAGTGGTCAGTTTGCCACATTATTTGATATTTTACATTTGCTTCGATGGAAGCTTCCATGTACATCCCTCTACTTCCGTGGAAGTTTGCACGTACTTCCGTCGAAATTCGTGGAAGCTTCGATGGAAGGATCAATGGAAACTTCTTCGAAAGCTAGAAACAAAATCCGTGGAAGTAAAAT
>JAYJMJ010264560.1:0-13915 GCA_036873875.1 Laminaria ephemera | reverse complement strand
CGGTTAGCGCTGTGGTCATGTCATCAACGCTACGAGTAGTAGTACCAGGTAGGGGGGGGACAAGCTTGGTTGTTATCTTTTTGCTGAGTTCCGCTCGGAGATCCGGGACCGCCATTAACCTTGGTAGATCGATAGCCCGCCGGTCCTTGCTGACTTTCTTCCGTCGTAAACCTATACGATGGGTGTCCATCTTCATTTAGTTTTTGTCGGTTACTGGATGAATACAAGCTCCTCAAGCGAGGAGCCTCAGGGAATAAGGGCGTGTGACTGGGTGTCGTGAGTGCGTCAAATGGCGTACTCCCACCATAGCACCCGTCTCTAGTGGACTACGGTAGTGATAGTGTGGAATTAAAAGCTGCCAGGTTCGCTCGATTTCAATTTTAATATTTCAAATCCCCCTCATACTTCTTGCGCACAGGCTAATAGCTTTGCGCTAAATATTTCGCACAATGCACCTCGCGTTTTTAATCAACGGGCACATTGATACATACTGGTACCAGGTAGTGATCAGACTATTACGGAGGACCATAGTAGTCAGGACCCACGATGTACACAAAGACCTATACATTACACTGTTTTTTTCTAACCATATTTGGTCCTGATTACTATGTTCCCCCGTAATAGTGGCTCAAACAATAGGCGAAAAAAAACAAAGCGATATAAAAATTGTTCATTATATTGTCCGGTCACCTGCTTGATGCGGCAGTACGACTAACATATTTCTCTCCCTGTCGTTCGGCTCAGAAAGCTTACCAAAACGACAAAAAACAAATCTTTAAAAACAGTGCACCGTCTCTATCACTCCGCACGCAGTCCTGTTATTGTGGCCCTGCCGCCGTGGGGGCGGGGGAGGCACCTATTCCCTAGTACTACTGTATTTGTAATATATACATAGGCCATAAGATTGTTCATTGGGTTAAATGCACATTTTTTTTCTCAAAGTCAGTTTTTGTGCGGTGACCGCGATTTTCCATTGCCGTTTACCGTTCGAAAGGGGTCACCGTGCGTTTCCACTACTACAGTCGGTGATCGCTCCGAGGGGTCCCGTTACCTTTCAGCGTCCAAATTGGTTACCGTGGTCGCCCGTTGTCGTCTGGACATGTACCGTAGTGGCTTATCACCGTTTATCAACCAACGTTGGTTCACTGCGGCTCTCCACTGCCGCACAGGTTTATCGTTGAAACGTAAGTATGGTGGGATGAGGGGTCCCTTGACTGTTTTAGCCAATCGCGATTAACCCTTGGCGGTAATCCTTGGCCGTCTTTTTTCGTAACTCAATTTTTCCGGGGGCAAACCATCTTTATCTCCCAGTGGAACACATCGATAACATCGTCTGTTGTTTTCTTGGGGAATTTTACGCTAGATTTTGTATCGGTTTATAATCGAAGTGCGTATTAATTACTTGATGTTGAGGGCAACTTGTTGGTTCTATCAAACAGAGGCTTTTGTGATCGCCAAGGCAGATGTACGGAAATCCTCGGACGGGATCAATTAAAGTGGTATGTTTACGATCAGTACAGGACAGGATACCGAATAAGAAACAGGAAAGCTGCCCAAGGCTGGATATCTTATTTTTGAAAGGGTGCCTCCTACACTAACTTCAGTATAACGGCTCCAGAATTTCATATTTTCTTGTAAATCTCAGCTTGGCTTTGCTATTAGCCCCTGTTCTTTTTAGGTGTCTTGCACTGTATACCTCGGCATTGACCAATCGAGCGACTTACAGACGCCACCCATCTCCTTCCGATACCCCTTAGTATACGCTCGCCTCCTGCACGACATCACGACATCACAAACTCGCAGTTGCTGGGTAAGCTGGGAACGTGGACGGCCGGCGTGCGCTCTGCATGTTCTAGAATCACCCAGCGCAGGCTTTCGCGATATGTGCTCAAGCTGGCGTTTGCGTCGAAGCGAGACCTGAACGCTAGCGCGATGCAGGACGAGTGTAGGCGCAAACCCGGAGTCATGGATGGCCTGGGGACATCGCAAAACGGCCGACAATCAAAGGTGATACGAGATGAATGAAAAACGCTCATTTCCTCACTCGCGTAAGAACACGTGGGTACAGGGCTGTGTGTTCGTAGCTGCTGACATTCCTTGCCGTACAATTGTTGATCGTGGCTAAGTTCGGTCGTTACTAATAGCGGTGTGATTTTTCCAACTGGTCTTCGGTGGGTAGCGATCTGCGATATGTTTTGTTGCCAATATTCCTATGACCTTACGCACCGCCATTCGCTCAGGACGATCCGGCTCCGACGCGAAGGAGATGGTGGCACCTCAAGCCGCGCCATGTCCCCAAAGTGGCCTTGTCCATGACCGGCAAAGACCCGAAGGCAGAGGTTGAGACCACCCTGTCTGGCGCGACTCCCACGTCTTCGGCCGTCGCTCCGGCCATCTTCTGGGGGACACCGTGGCGCTCAGAGACTCTTCACAACGGAGAGAAGGCACCGCGCGAAGGATCGTCGCCTTCGCTTCCTCCGTCGGTAAACTCTACGGACATTGTCGACGGGCACCATGGATCCAGTCCCGACCTGACGGCCTCCGTCAGAACGTTCCAATTCATCGATGACCGGGAAATGACTTTCGGGGGTGCCGCCGTGCCAGTCCCTATTTTCTGCGTTCTCTGGCGAGGCGCGCAACTGCGACATGCTAGCAGCTTGAGGCCAGCAATAGCTGGACTGCCCCTTGTGAGCTGTTTTGTAGCCACCCACCGTCGGTGTGTTGAGGCAAAGGCGGGCGTGGTCCTGCACGCGCTGGCTCGTGGGGCCGCGGCACGTCGCCGTGTTCGTTGCCTGGCGCCGCATGCTCGCGTCATCGAGACGCACGCGATGCCATTCGCCCGAGACGACGCTGCTGCGGGGACCACCCTGCCTGGCGAGACGAGCATTTCTCTTCCGCCCGAAGAGACGAGTATTCTAACGGCGGTAAAACAGGCCTCCCCGGCCAATGCTCCGGCCAATATCGAGCGTGGTTCCGCCGACTTGTCTGTAATTATAGACACCGACGCCTCCGGGGACCTTAGTTCGGCATCGAGGTTAGAACTGGAGGATGGCACCGTGACCGGCAACAGCATGCCGAGACACTGCGAAAAAGAGGAGGCGCCTTCCCCGAAGAAAGCCTCTATGGCGGAACTGGAGGATGGGGCCATGCGCCGCAACAGCATGCCGAATCACTGCGACACGGATGAGACGCCTTCCCCTAAGAAAAAGCGTCTGTCGGCAGCAGAGCGATTCCATCAACGCAAGCAGCGCAACATTCTAAAAAAAGAGCAGAAGTTCAATGAGAGGGGCGGTGCGAAGAAGTCCGGCCACAAGGTGCAGGCGTACAGCTCTGACATCTGGGACGACGAGATGATCGGGGCAGGTCGAGGATGCGCGTCGGGTGGAGACTCCGTGGGTGACGATGTCTCGCAGGGGACAGCGACGGAGCATGAGTGCATGACTGAACCCGTCGAACCCAGTATTTCGCCACCGGAGACGACAGACGCGGTGCTGGTGGGAGTGGCAGCGAAAATAGGACCAGGGAAAAAGGTGCGATCAAGGAAACTCGATCGGTGTTGATATACTGTACAGCACAGGAAACCTAATAAGAAACAGGGCAATAAGAAAGGCAGGCTGATATTTACAGGGATACAAGAATTCCGGGAGCCGTTAGGCTGAAGTTTAGTGTAGAGTGCACCCTCTCCCAGATACCAAACCCAGTCTGGGTCGGTGTTTATGTTTCTCAGTAAGTATCCCGTATTGGCTGTTCACTAGAAAAACGAAGGCACCCTTGTAAGCAAACATATTAAGAGACGGAAGTGGAGGCCTCTGACAGACGGCGAACAGGTTGAAGCTGTGACGGACGACCTAGACGGAAAAAAGCGGGTACACTCTCGCTCCATCCCCACTTTCATGGAAACACCATGCGATATTACTGAAAACGTTAGACTGAAACTTGGTCGGCGTCTGAAAAGCTTCCCCCCTCAGAGTTTCAGCCTTTCCCGCAGCCCCACGAGACGAGAGTAGTGGGACAAGCATTACAACAATAATTCAGCAAAATTGAGTGTCACACGTCACGTACACAAGAAGTTTCCACACGTGTACGTAGAGTTTCTTTTCCTGCAGGGGATATGGGATATAAGTCTAGACGGCACAATATATCCCTGCGACAGACGTAGACACGTCTCCTGACATATTTGCTCGTAAGCGGTTAACTTTGCTTTTGTTGTTCATGCCTTAGTGTCTGAACCAATTTTCGATCGTTCCGACCCTCCCTGGGTACCTGCGCCGCGTTGTTTTGTCGTGGGTGTGGCATGTCCAGTTCAAGCGGTTTAGGGGGATCAAGAGTCCTGATCTCGTGTGCTGTACGATCGGGAGCAAGGTCCCGTACCAAGATGCTAGATCTGTATCGGTCGGGTCCTCGATCCAAGGACTCTCGGTAAGCAAAGGGAGAATCACCGACCATGCCGCGATCACTACTTCGCCAAACGTGTTATCTTCGTGGCACGTGTGCCCCCGAAATCGCTTGTTCGGGCAACGTTGTTATACATTTCGTGTGTTAGTTTGCACGACGGTGCTTGACCCCTTAGCCATTGGCCGGCGATTCTGCGATATGTTGTGCCCGTGCGCTATCGTGCTGCGGCCTCGGAAACACGGTTTTGTCACGGTTTCTGCTCTGTACCTACTCGTGTATGCATTCGGCGTGACCGACATCGACCTAAATATTGCAGGGGGGGACACCGTGGTTAGAACCTAGCGGGGGTTTCAGATCAACGGCGCCGTCTAACATGAGCCCGGACGTCACGGCACGCACAGCTCCGACAACGGTGAGATCGCTGACTTGATTGAATACCACGTGGTGCAGTCGTGGATAGTATACTCTCTGCTATACGTTTATTGATTGAGCCCGATAAGGAGGGACTGATTGATTCCCGCATGAAATCAAACTTTATCGGTGTCGTGTCTTGGTGCAGGACGCCGCTCGCATGGTGAACTATTGTCGTAGTCTGTTTATAGTTAATTGTGCCGCATCTTCAAGCCACTCGCCGAATAGTCCTGGTTAAAAAAATTCCCTCCTGATGTTCTATTAATATGCTGATAGCGCAGAGAACGAATTGCTTAGGCGGATGTCACTACTCGGCACGTTATCCGCACGGGTTGCCGGTATATCCAATTTCAAACCTGCAATGAGCACCCGCATATGTTGACGGCGAGAAAACTCTACAGAAGTGATAAATGTCACTCGCATCACTAGAGACGGCACGGTATTTGGTCTTGGTCGCACAAGACTTAACGTACCTGCGAGCCGCCTATGCAGGCCATGTAAAGAAATATACAGGATACAGTACGGAAAAAATGAAACTTTGTGTGTATCGGGTGTGGTTCCAGTATTATAAGGAGGGATTTTGGATAAAACGTCATAAAACCTAACCCTCACCCTAACCCTAACTTTAACCCTAACCCCAACCCTAACCCCGGGCCGACCTGTATGGAAGTTGTCCGGAAAAAATCCGCCGAAAAAAACATTTTCGGAAAAAAAGTCGACTACATTATAATTCATACGTATTTTGTTTGGTCAATTCCATACTAAATACCATACACTTATTTACGGGGCCCGCATATACTACTGGTATCTGCCGTCCACCATTAGTCTTCCTTCGGTCATATCAGCACTGGCCACCGTCCGTCGCAGGGTCGTCTAGCGCAGACGACGCCGGCGCCCATTTTCGTACAGCATATTTGAGCGCGGCATGCACGAAGTCCCAAACGCATAACCATGTACCATGTATCTTAGACGTGTTCAGGTTGTTGGTTATCAGATTCCAGAAAAAACTCAGGGTTAGTAGCAGTCACGCGCTCGACCGACCATTTCCGTTGGGTTCGTTCTTCTCATGTTCTGCTCACGGTTTATATGCATTCGGCGTGGCCGCCGTGGGCCTAAATACTGCAGGAGCAGGCACCGCACCTGGCGCCTACTGGGGGAATCACACCTCCACCACCACTGTTTAGCACGGGTTCGGGTGCCAGGGCATCTACGCCTCCAGCGAAGCTCGGGTGCCGGGGCATCTACGCCTCCAGCGAAGCTCACCTTCGCTGGAGGCGTAGATGCCCTGGCACCCGGACCCGTGCTAGACAGTGGCAGTGGAGATGTAATTCCGCCAGGAGGCGCCAGGTGCGGTGCCTGCTCCTGCAGTATTTAGTGAGATCGTTGACTTAATTGCCATGTTGAGCAGCTGAGTAAGGTGCACTCTCTACGATACGCAAGAGACGGCACAAGGTGTTTGGCACAACGCGCCTTGTGTCCACTGAGTCTTTCTCCATTTGTCTTCCTTCGGTCATACCAGCACCGGCCATCGGCCGTAGCAGGGCAGTCTACGAGTACATAGCGCAGACGACGCCGGCAACAATTTTGGTGCAGCACCTTTGAGTATGGCATGCGCGAAGTTCCAACAGCCCACACATGCATAGTTCACGCGTTTTCTTGTTGGTCCTTAGGGTCCAGAAGCGTTCAGGGTTAATAGCAGTCGCGCGCTCGCCCGATCATCCCGTTTAATTTCGTTTTCTCGTGTTTTGTCCTGTTCAATTACTAATTCATCAGGTCGAAACGGCCAATGGCGTGATGTCGTCGGCCATGACACCCCCTGCGTTGCCATCTACTCCGGGAACCAGCCTGAAGGAAGATGCTTCCAAGCGAAAATCGGTGCGACGACGCGAAGTGGTCGAGAGCGGATCGCGTGTTCTCACGGTTTCTTGAGGGGTCGTTAACCTCGCTTTGCCCGCTTCTGAGGTTTCTTGAGGCAGTGAAATATCGCCAGACATATATATGTACCTGGTATGTATACCCTGGTATGATTTTGTAATCATCGCCTTGTGTTATGCACACAATCTTCCCTCACGCCGAGTACCGTGCGCGCTTTCTGTGCCTTGTAGGTTTCGGTTCTTGCTACATACCAACATCCCAGTTTTCTCTCGATTGGACAAATATTGTTTTCTCTCGCCATTATCCAAGCACCTGCGCACAAGATCTCGATTGTATTAGGGGATTGCCGGAGAGCTTGATCCGCCTCATGTTTTTTTGCCAAAGCTGCTTTCCTCGTATCACCGAAGACGTCCCCATTTTTGTAGCGTGTCAAAAACCTTAAAGTGCCCAAACACGGCCGCCTAAAGTCATGTATTCGTACGATACTCCGCTGAGTTTGAGGTTGTCCCTCACTCCGCCACGAGCTCATGATGCCGGTTCCCGCCCTTTCCCCTACCCGAATTGCCGACAGCTGCCTCTCACGATGGCCAAAACCCTCTTTCGAGAAAATAATCCTAAACCTGCCATCCGAGGAGTAGGCAAATGGCTCAACGGCTGCTGCGTCGAGATTGACCCCGACGGCAACTGCTTCGGGACGTCTTGGGTGGTCTCCACCTTGCTGTGGGCTGCCCAGAAGCATGCATCCTTAAAGAGCTTCATCGTCCAGCTGAAGGAAGCCGATCGTCCAGGCGGAGCTTTCGGCAGCCTTGGTACCAAGTGCAGGGTGAGTTGGCGTCTACGTACGTCTTTTTTCTGCAGCGGACCCAGTATGCAGCACCTTGGCCGAGTTTTCTCCTCTCCTTGCTGTGCCGTGCGTGCTGTAGAGCTTGCTGGTATTGTACTACCAACATTGCCTCTACGAGGTCGAACTAGGCAAACAGGCAGCAGAATGTGCTTTCGTCAGTCAGCGCCGTCAGTGAGTTTACTACTGTAGCACCAAAACGTTAGTGCTGATCGCATAACTTGACCCCATCCCCACGTCCAGACGTACCTTGAAACGTTCATCACCTACGTGGACGGCCTGGAGGCCTCCTGGAATGGAGTTAAGGCCGCCGAAGAGGCCGCATGTGGCAATTCTATTGCGGTCGACGTCGTCCGAACGTTCCTTGGGCCGCTGGGGGCTGGGTATAACCCTGAGAACGAGAAGGGCGACGAGCCACTGTGGCTCTCATTGAAATGGGGCGTGGCGATCGCAGCAAGGGCACTGGATGTCTGGTTTGCCCCATCCAACCTTTCAAGAGCGCACATGGTGAGCGGAAGGGCGTGTACTGATTTCCGTTTCGATGTGCAAGCGAGACAAGGTTATATTGGCGTGTGTGATTGCAGGGGTAAGGACGGGTACAAATGCATTTCTGTAGAGCGATCCACGCTTGACCGGGACACGAACCGCGCAAGCCTGCCAGCCGCCCGTGATGGGGAATCCAATACCGGTAGTCGACCGCTAGCAAGCAGTGCGCAGCCGTAGCTGGATGTGTGAATAGTTGAGTGCGAGGTACAACTCGGACGACCGTCTCCGCATCCTCTTATCTTTGTAATCTCGAACGTGTGGGTAGACGCAGGAGATCCGTGTTGAACTTAAGCAGGCGCGTGCGGCTGCTCTGTGAATGTAAACGCGCAAGTAAAGTCGAAATAAAGCATGGTCGGCGGATGACGTGAATCCGTGATTCCGGCGGAACGCCGGCCTATTCTAGGATGGCGTCTTTTCCGCCTGTCGATTATGGCGTCTGTGCCGCCCGGGAACTTGTTCCATCGTCGATTTCATGTTGACCACAAATCAGCCAGGCCAGCTGACCAGCGCTCTTTTCCCTCGTCGCATCGTACCAATGCAGGATAACCTGCGAGCTTTGGGACAAGCCGTCGAGTTCCATCCCGGAACGGCGCACGCCATCTTCCAGAGCGCGTTGGATGCTGGGGACGCGGTCGACACCCCAATGGAGGACGCTGTGCGGCCGGGGCGAGGGTTAGGCGTTGTCGTCGGCATGATAGTGGACGAGTTAACACCCGCCGGAACTCGTGAGACTCAGGTGAGCATTTACCATTTGCAGTTACAGGCGAGAAACTAAGCTCAGGCCCTCGGCTTTATTCCTGCTCACAGTAGTGTACTATACAGAAACGACCGTCCATCGCATGGCACATGGTGGTGATGATGATGATGATTGTGTTCTCACATTAGCTCATTTCCCTGAAATCTAGCCCGTGGTCGCAAAAAAAGGCTAAGAAAGCATCCCAAGGGAAGGGACAAAAAGAACACATACCTGGTACCAGGGTATTGCACTTGTTATGTGCTTCTATCGTGGCAAAAGTACACCATGTTGGTTAAGTCGCCGACAAAGTATGCTCTGCCGCGGCCTCAATACATGTGTGCGGTCTACTTATTTATAGAAGCCAAAGAGCTATTATTGGCAGTGCCAATTGCGTATCCCAGCCTGCTCCTTCGGCCTTCCCTCCTATACCGCTCCCCCTATGCTCGGCGCAGAATTTCACGCAAGTACTATGCAGCCTCACGAAGGATTTGTGCGTTCCGGGAATAGCCTTGTTGAAGAGGGGGCTTCCGCACTACGATATTCTGGCGACGGCGGGAAGCCCTCTTGCAGCAGCTTTGTTGACTTCGTTCCCACTTCCAGAACTATCTGGCGATGACACCCGGGATCTTCAAGTCCTCAAGGATCAAAAGAAGTCTCAACGAGTGTCAACGAAAGCGGAGGTCGAAGCACATTGTCTTCCCGGAGAGGCAGGAGCCCAAGCGAAGTTATTCGAGGTACATACGTTGATGCATGATTAGGGCGTATCCGCCGTTGTTTGACTCACCGGGATGCACGGGCTACCTTCGACAAGCGTCGCCGCATGTTCACGGGCATAGTCACTGTCCAAGTGTGCTATATTTGTGCGTAACCGCGTCTTATAATCCTTTTCCTTCCCGCCCTCCTCGCTTTGCTTCCCCTCGTGAAATTCGCTCTTGTGGAAAACAGGGTTTTAAAAAAGCACATGAGGCCAAACAGCTCGAGGCCAAGAAAATCGAGGCCGCCAAGCTAATTGAGGCTAAGCAAGACGAGGCCAAGAAAGGCGAGGCCCAGAACGCCAGGCAACGCCGGAAGAAAGGTCGAGAGCGCCGATAATCTATCTGTGAAGGGCAGCGGCAACGGCTTGCACAGGTGCTTTTGGCATGCATAATAAACCAAAGCCTCCTTGATTGTAATGAAACGCCTTTAGCGTTGGAAATCTCCGTACTGTACTGGGTTCGACGAATTAACGCTTCGGGCGCATCAAAACGCATGGCACTGCTGTATACTTCGTATAGTTCTAGGTTAGCCCGGGCACGGTGATTGCGCACTCTAGGTCTGTTTTCCACCACCTTACACGATGCCCACGACGACCATCCGTTCGGTTTGTGGCACCCGCAGGTCGAACAAGCTGGGGTGACAGCCTCTCTGTTGAACCGCTTTCGTGGCTTCAGCAAGGGCGGCAGTGCTGCACGAGCTACGGTGTACAAAGGACGGACGACAGTCAGTCGGCGAAAATCCAGGAGGCAGTTCTACTCGCCTTTCTGGACAACTCACTCGTGTTGCTTTAGCGTGTTTCTTCACTTGCGTTGGGGGCTTATCGTTATCAACGATTCTCGTGCAGTTTTTGCCCCCAAGTTGGATATAAATTGCCAGTTATTACGAGTTTGTTGTCTTTGGCAGGGTCTTCATCCTCTGAAATGTGCAGTACGAAGTTTCTACTGAAGCCCCCCCGGCTTGGTCGGTTTTTCATTTTTTTCAGTTGGGGGTGACTTTCGTTGTTGTTGGACATTGTTAATAGATGGCACTCGCAGGCGGCGCGTGAAGATGGCTTCCGGTTCGCGCAGGGAGCGTCACTGCAACAAGGAAACGACCTAGGTGTCGCTTTCACATTAAAATTATGGTATTAGGGGCGACGTTCGGGCTAATCGCCAAAGGTCGTTGGAAAGGCTTGTCTCCATGAGCAGGACCTGTTCTCCACTAATGGTTAACCTCCCGATGCTGTCGTACGCGTAGCGAGTACCCGTTGCACACTCGGGGAAGGGGCGGTCGACCAAGCGAATGATGATGATCAGCGTGACTCGTTCATGGTGTTCGACGTTTGGTCTGGAGCTGCAGCCACGAAAGTGGTTGAAACAGAAAGCTTCTAACTCCAGCTTGTTTAACATGCTCGTGCCAAAAGCCGAGCGAATGCCAGGCGTGGGTATCGTGTCGTGTGGGGTGGTGTAACAGTGCTACACGAGCTGCGATGCGCGAAGGGGCGGGTATCAGCCGGCGAATGTACAGAAAGCAGTCCTACTGGCGTTTCTGAACAGCTCGTACTTTTTTATCCGGTTGGCGGCTTGGGGGGGGCTTTCGCCACTGGTTCTTTTCACGCAGTTCGTGCCCCGAATTGGATGTAATTGCGATGGGGTTGCTTTGCTGGGCAGGGTCTGTATCCGCAATGCGCAGTAAGATGGTCCAACGTGTATACCGACGGCCCCCTAACTTCGTCGGTATCGGGTATCAGTTATTTTGTTTATGGGTGACTCGGGTTATTTCTAGGTTATCCTCGCAGGCGGCGCGCGGACGCGTTTCGTTACCGGTTCGGACTGATAGCCTCACTCTAGTTTAAACGACCTGAGTGACACTTTCGAGCAACTACTTGGGCGACTTTGGGGCTCGTTTATCAAAATTCGTTGGAACCTTTGCTTCCATCAATAGGACCTAGTCTACTTGATTGATCTCTCGAATTTGTAGTTCGCGTACTGTAGAGAGTACTCGTTGTACTCGGGGAAGGGGCGGTCGACCAAACAAATGATAGTGGGCGTGACTTGTTGAGGGTGTTCACAAATTTGGATCTGTGGTATCAATAATGCTGATGTACAGTACATGGTTGATAAGGCCTCACATCTTAATTGTTGATCCGCATTTTGTGAGTCCCGAAAGGGATAACGCTACCTACTCGCTACTATTGGCCACAGACGTAGCTCACGAACGTCGCCCGCAAACGTTGCTCACCAATGCTGCTCACAGACGATGCTCATTGATGCTGCTCCCCCAGTGACATCCGCAGGCGAGGGAGAGACGATAAAATACTAACGCCTCTGTCATTATGGGGGTTTTGTGGAGAGATCCGCATATCGCCCGTCGGCAGGGGAACGCTTGCCCTCCACTCCATGTTGCCCCTGCCCCCTACCCCCTGGGCATTCCAAGATGGTCTTCGCTGGTCCATGAGGAGCTTATCGCCCTGAGCGAATGTACTGCAGCGGGGAGCAGCAGATGGTCGCTTTGATTATTTTTTAGTTAGGTACAGTTTTCCTCTATCAATATTCAACCAAGTACACGTACTCTCCGTATTCCTCTCCTGTAATGGTGCGCCGTATACCAGTAGGATGTATCTGCGATGAACCCATGGTCTAATGTACAGCAGACATGCCGCACTCACTCGTACTCGTACGTACCGATGCGAGGTAGCAAACGGCAACACAGAGCCGCAGCCGCAGAACTAATGCAGCATCGCAGCAGCAGCAGTTACTGTACTACTAGCTATCGCTGGATTAGTTTGGCTGTGCAGCTTGGCCATTGCGATCCGTCTAAAGCTCTAAGCGAACTCTAAAACCAAGTAAAACGAACTCTCCCCTCTTCTAGGAAAACATCCCGATTACGAACTGTTCCCCAGCTACGTGGCTCCCAAAACTACATTTCAGCGAAATCGTGCCGTTCGGGCAACACGGCACGGGGGTAGGTGGGGCTTAGCGCAGACGGCACGTCTCTGTATCAGTTACCCCTGCTTGGCCGCACCGTCGAAGCTAACGTCCCGCCGATTCTTTTGCAATTTGTTCGTGAGTCACGCGTGCCCGGCGTGGTCTGAAAGCGCTCGAAAAAAAAAGTAAAAGCGGCTAGAAAAAAGGTGTTTCACAAGTGTACGCGTTCCAAGGTTCCCCTTCGGATGCAGTGGCGGGGCGACACAAGACTGACGATATTCAATTACTTAAGCATTACACGATTTCCCTTCGGAGGCGTGTTACAATAATAATGAGGGCGACGGAAGAAATAAGGCAAAATCAGCCTGACTGAATACACGAGTATCTATTATATATTTTTTGTATGTTTGGTTCGTGTAAGACACGGTATACATTATAGCGCTGAGGACCTGTGTTAATAATGGGGTTGTTACAAAGAAAACAAAAACAGTGGGTAGAAGAGCCGGCGGAAGCAATAAAGAGCACCAAGATAGCACAGCACACGTAGTTCCTGTTATAGGTAGACCACAGCAGCAGCAGCGAAGCAGCAGTGCCGAAAATGTAAACAACCACGAGTAAAACATTCAAAACATTTTCGCCAATGGAGCGGGAACGTACTCGTATAGCTATCATATCATACAGCTACGTACGTACAATAGCAAAAAAAAACAGCCTGCCTAGAGCAAAAACAGCAGGCTTGAGAGCCACAAGCGAAACGAAAAAGAGGCACACAAAAAAACCCGGCGACTCTTGTATCTTATACGGCCAAATATTGACAAATAATACAAACTCATACATATAATAGGTAGGTAGAGAACGAGGTAGGCGAAGTACGAGTCTATAGTGCCGGTTGAATAGTACCACGGCTCTCTGTAATGCCGGTAGAATCGCTTGACACCCCTGGAACTCTCTATAGAAACTATTTATGGCAACCCTATTCCAATAGTGCTGGTGTCCTGAATAGTGCCGGTGTATTGGGCTGGCACATACCGGCACTATTGGGAGCCCTGTAGATAGACTACGAGTACACAATAGTACACGGCCAAACACAGCAAATACAAAACACACAGAGACCACATCGAAGCAGCAGACAGTCACGGACACACTCGTACAGCAGCAGAGCAGAGCAGGATCTTTCCCGTTTCAGCCGTGTTTTGTCTCCCTGTGATGCTGTCTTGCGTTGTCTAATGTCAGGTTGTTTTGCTTGAAGGTATGTATACGTGTGCTGTCATTGCTGATAAAGTACGGGCTATTTATAGTGCCGGTTGAATATTGCCGTTGCTCTCTATAATGCCGGTAAAGTCGCTTGGCACGACTGGAACTCTCAATCACAGTAACTATGTATGACAACCCTATTCCAATAGTGCCGGTGTCCTACTTAGTGCCGGTATATTGGGCTGGTGCATACCG